>PVJN01028219.1:0-27410 GCA_004026805.1 Lasiurus borealis | reverse complement strand
AATTTTCAATTGGTTCTTCTTCTGAAGACCATCATGGAATATTGGTCACAGCTGTGTCCTACATTCCTGATTCTTGAGCACACAACAACAGTGTTATTAGGTTTTTATTTCCTAACAGTACTATTGCTTAGTTGGAAGAAGTTCTATCACCTATAGCACTTTTTATTCTTTGTAGATGAAATCATAAAAGTGGAAGGCACAATAAGCAAAACAAGATACTAAATGAAATGGATACTCTCCCACCCAGCAATTCATGAGGGAACTTTGTAGAAATGAATGAATTTCATTTGTAATACAGCTTGAATACTATCACCTAGGACCATTGTCTAGACTTTTTTTTGTGTGTCTTTAGTGACCATATAAGAGCACTTTTCAGTTATTTAAGAATATAATGGAAGAATGCTTTTTAATTTTATTATTCCCCCAAGCTTTATTGAGATATAGTTGACATGTAACATTGTATAAGTTTAAGCTATACAACATATTGATGATACACTTATATATTACAAAATTATTGCCACCACATTGTTAACCATTACCTATGTCATATCATCACATAGTGTCTGAGAACATTTAATATTTGTTCTCTTAGTAACTTCTAAGTATATAATACATTATTATTAACTACTAGAGGCCTGGTACACAAAATTTGTGCATAGGAAGGAGGTCCCTCAACCCAGCCTGCACCCTCTCCAATCGGGGACCCCTCAGGGGATGTGTGACTGCCAGTTTAGGACATCCGGCAGTTGGACATCCCTCTCATAATTCAGGATCACTGGTTTCTAACTGCTCACCTGCCTGCCTGTCTGGTGCTCCCCTGCATGCCTGGGGAGCATGCAACTAACCACCTCTGTCTGCCTGCCTGATCACCCTTAACTGCTTCTGCCTGTCTGATCACCCCTAACTGTCCTCCCCTGCCAGCCTTGTTGCTCCTAACTGCCCTTCCCTGCCAGCCTGGTGGCCCATAACTGTCCTCCCCCTGCCAGCCTGGTCACCTCTAACTCACCCTCCCAATACACAGGCTTGGTTGCTCCTACTGCCCTCCTCTGCAGCCTAGTCACCCCTAACTGCTTCTGCCTGCTTGCCTGATGGCCCCTAATTGCCCTCCTTTACTGTCCTGGTCACCCCTAACTACCTCCGCGTTGGCCCCCACCACAGTGGCTTTGTCCAGAACGAGGTTCGGATAGATGTCCTGAAGACATGCAGTCTAATTAGCATATTATTCTTTTATTAGGATAGATATTCACTATTCTGTACATTAGATTGCTATAACTTATAACTGAAAGTTTGTACTCTTTGACCAATATTTCTCCTTTTCCTTCGACTTCTGACCCCTGGCAACCACCATTTCACTCTCATTTCTATGGATTCAGCTTATTTAGATTCCACATATAAGTGAATTCACACAGTATTATTTCCCTCTGTGTGACTTATTTCACTTAGCTTAATGCCATCAACTTTCGCCCTTGTCACAATGGCAGGATTTCCTTCTGTTTGATTAATATGACACTGTGTGTATGTGCGCGCGCACGTGTGTGTCTGACATTTTCTTTAACCGCTTATCTATTGATAGAAACTTGGTTGTTTCCATGACTTGGCTATTGTGAATAATACTGCAATGAACATGAGACACAGATATATCTCCAGATAGTGATTTTATTTCCTTCAGAAGTAGAATTGTTGGATTGCATCGTAGTTCTATTTTTAATTTTTTTAGGGTCCTCTATACTGTTTTGCATAGTGTCTGTGCCAATTTACTAAAATGGATGTGCTTGATGGGTACATTCCTCTCATTCAAGTGGTTTTCCTGTCTTCACTTCATTGCCACCAGTCCCCAGGCCCATGTACTTTTGCAAAGAAGAAAACATGTAGAGAATTGCTTACATTCTTTTGGCTAGTGTGGTCACATGGTCCCATGTAGTTGAGAGGAGCATAGGGCAGATAGTCCTGTTTGTGTCTGGGAAAAATAGAAAGTTGGTTTGGTGATTAACCAACCAATTTCTGCCATAATTTTTTTCTTTTCTTTCTTTTTCGCTTTATCCTATTTTTCTCTTCCCTTTCCTTCACTTTCCTTTTCTCCTGTTTTCTAATCTGTTCACATAGAGTCTAGGTCTTGTAACCACTTAGTAAAAGTTATAATCTTTGCCATCTAGAAGAAATTAGGAATATGATTTTACTTTTTAATTTTTTTAAAAATGTATTTTTGTTGAACTTTTACAGAGAGGAAGGGAGAGGGATAGAGAATTAGAAACATCAATGAGAGAGAGACATCGATTAGCCTCCTCCTGCATGCTCCCTACTGGGCATGTGCCTGCAACCAAAATACACGCCCTTGATTGGAATCGAACCTGGGACCTTTCAGTCAATAGGCTGATGCTCTTTCCACTGAGCCAAAACGGTTTCGGCTTACTTTTTAAATTCTTAATAATCTTCCAAGGCTATTAACATATAATTGAAAATTATAATTATAGAGATTACTACTGATTTAATACTTATATACTATAGCAAAGAAAGAGGTAATGGGATGCTTTTCTTTTCTCACCTAGTCCATTCTCTTCTGTCAGGTATTTGCATCCCTTGCTTTGCAGTTTTAGAAAACAGTAGGAAGAAAATGAAAAACTGGCAACAAAGATAAAATGACTGTTCAAAATTTATCTGCTCCTCAGAGTTCCTCGAGTATTTTGTACGTTTTTCAGTGAATGCTAGCTTATTGTTGGGGATAACTGCTGTGAAGAGTGCATAGCTTCGGGAGAACTGTTTCTTGCATGGAGTGGAGTAAAAAGTGGAACAAATATAAGCTTGGTTCATAGTGTCTCTATTTTGTAGAAGCTGAATGATTTCTCTCCACTATGAACTTTCAGAGATTAGCAAAAATATCACAAATAAAAAAAGAACACAAATGCCTATTCAGTAACCAAACATATTTTTCAGATAATTGCTATTTAAAAAATTCTCTCCATAAACTTTGAATTTTCTTTTGGTAAAACACTATAAAATGATTTTAGTCCTTCACTCTGGATATATTAGGGTCAAATATTTTTGTTGGGTGATAAGCTAGTAATAACCTCAGTTATTTTAACAACCACATTATTTTCCTTCCATATAAGCCAAATTTATAATTAATCTATTTAAGAAATAAACACAAATAAAAATCTGTTTTAATTTTCATATCTTGACCTAAGAAATAGGACTAAGTCATTTCACATCCTCGTATTTTTCTGACTGAACTAGAAGTGCCTAAACAGAATTTTCCCATAACTTTATTTACTTGTTTATTTCCCTGGCTCATTTTCAAAACAATTTTAAATGCAATTCTGAAAACAATAAAATCTCTTTAAACTACCATCCAAACTGTCTCGTTATTTTGGTAGAATGAAACAAGATAATAAACATGGTCTTTACTCCAAGGCATTGAAAAACACTGACATGTTTCAATCATTAGATTCTGAAGATTGTATTACATTATATGTAGTAGAAATTTTACCTATATCTTACCATGTTTAGGTCTCTGAAATAAGGCATACTACATATATTTTTAGGGTAATGACTTGGCATGGTATAGTATTTGAAAAAAATGTTGTCTGGTGCTAGATGGATTAGATTTAGATCTCAGCTCTGCCTCTTAATAGCTGTGTTATTCTGGGCAAGATATTTAATCTCCCTGTACCTCAATTTTCTTATCTGGAAAATGGGATAATAATAGTACTACCTGATTGAGTTGTTGTGAACATTAAATAAATTAATATAAATAAAAAACTTGAAATGATGCATGACTCAAAATAAGTGTCTTATAAATGTTTGTCTGTTTATTATTATTACCTGGGGAATTGAATATTTCATAAAATATATATTTCTAGATAACTGAAGTTTACTTAGTCAGTTTCAAAGCCTCTAGTAGCCAATTTTCATAGGTCTTTCTAAAATGGATCCTATATGTTTCTTCTGTCTTAAAAAGATTAAATAGAATATTTTGGCGATTCAGTCATCATTAAAGATTCAGAATCTTCATGATGACCATCAGAAATGGAACTTAGCTATAACTAAGTGATATTGAATCAGGTGATATTGACATGATAAAGATGATATTCAGGGGTTGGTTTAGGGAGAGTGTTTTGCCCTGGTCCAGACTGCTCTGCTGTTTCAGTCCTCTGCCTTCTGAAGGTTTTTAGCCTTCACTGTACTGGTCCAGGCTAGCACCCGGCTTTGAAGTCCCTGCTATTGGGATTTTATTTTTTGCTATGGGTTGTAAGCAAGAAAATAATCCATTTTTTAAAAATTGTGTATAAAGGGAGAGAATAGGCATCTAATTAGGGTGTCAGTTTTCCCCTGCGAGTACATAAAAACATGAGTGTATTTTTTCACTTCTGAGTGAGTGTTATGTTTAGAACAGGAATTGGCAAACTTTTGCCTGAGGCCCAAATCTATTTGTGTAAATAAAGTTTTATTGAACACAGCCACACATTTGTTTATGTATCGTCTATGTTGCTGTCACACCACAAGGGTGGAATTGAATAGTTGCTGCAGAGACCATGTGTTCTGCAAAGCCTAACGTACTATCTGATCTTTTGCAGAAAATTTGCCAAACCCTGTTCTAGAGCTTTCTGTGGGCAGAGTTTGAAATAAATGAGATGTTGTTATGTTTTGTAATCTGTTAACCCGCATATTTAATTACTGCTTCTGCTAAATTTATTTTGCACAAACAAGAATGTCTTGCAGTAGCTTATGCTGGATAAATCAAAACAGGCCACAATAGCACACTTAGAACATAAAGAGGAGGTGAAAATGTGATTGTCAAGCAAAGTTATGTGGGAACCCTTTTTTTTGGTATTTGTTGCTCCACTGTTATGAGTATATCACACGATATGAAATTGTGTAACTTTCTGTTGTGTTCTGTAGAATATTCTAGAAATGTTACCAGCTTTAAGGAGGTGGTGTTCTTATACCACCTCCTAGGAGCTGGTGTTCTTATACCACCTCCTAGGAGCTGGTTTTCTTATTCAATTGTACCTTGTAAATACATTTGTTGTCTCTTTTTCTCACATATATCTATCTGCTCTTTATCCTCTTCTTTCATTTACCTCTGTTCTTTATCTTTTCTGTAAAAAAATTATTTTGAGTTTTCCAACATTATATTATTCAGGACCATAGTGTACAGAAAAGGACTCTGAATTTGGTTGTGAATTCTGATTTAGTCACATTATGGAAGAGAAACCTCAAGGATGTTACAATGCCACCCCAGCCTGAGTTTCCTTGACTGTAAAAGGGAGACAAGAATCCTGGCTGTGCTCACCCCCTGCTATGGACTGAATGTGTGTCTTCCCCCATCCCCTGGGCAAATTCATATGTTGAAATCCTGATATTTAATATTATCGTGTTAGGAGTTGGGTCCTTGGAAAGATGATTAGATCATGAGGACAGAACCTAAATGGGGTTAGTACCTAATAAAAGAGACTCCACAGAACTCTCTAGTCCCTTCTACCATTTGAGGATGCAGTGAGGAGTCTTCAAACTAGAAGAAGGACCCTTACCCAACTAGCTGACACCCTACTCTTGGCATTCCAGACTCCAGAACTGTGGGAAATAGATTTCTGCTCTTTATAAGCCATATAGGCTATGGTATTTTGTTACAAAGAACTAAGACACCACATAAGGAAAGCAAGGGAGACTGATCTAGAAGTGGACTCTGCAAGGGCATATTATTATTTGTGTCATTAATAATGTTTTCTGGCTGTGTTCTTCTCATACAACGATGCATGTGTTTATGGAACAGAATATAAAAAGGATTCTACATGAGCTAAAATTGTCTCTGGGCCCTGGTATGAGGCTGTGAGTGTGAAGGAGATTGGGTGTGAAAGCCTCTTCACACTGCATATGTATTCCTGGGGTTTCTGCTTACTTACTCACTTCTCTAATGTGAGTGCAGACCTCTGGAGTGCAAAGAAAAAAGAAAGAAGAATAACTTTGGAAGGGGAAGAAGAGAGCGCTTAGTCACTTCAAAAGTCTGAACAGAAGCAAATTATTGTTGGTTTATTTTAGCTACAGGTCTTTAAGTGAATTTGGTATGTAGACAGGAAGGCTGTTATTTTTTTCAAGATGAAAGAAGGAAGTGTCTTGTAATGAAAATAGACTGCTAGTTGCTGTGGAAATCAGAAGTCCCCTGTGATGAGGCTAGGGTAGAATTACTGAAGGATGAAGGGAACATGTGTGATTCTACTTTGTTTTTAATTGGAGTCCACAAAGAAAAACAACAGTTTACTGGGTGTAAGATATTTATACTTGTAAATGATCACTCCACTGTTATAATTTAAATAGATACTAATAGTTCAGTTTTGAAGTGCAATTATGTTGAAGATATTTCCAAATATGCTTGCTGTTTTCAAATGATTGCAGAAATTTTAAACTGAACATTAAGACCTCTTTTTGCTTAGGTAACTTGTCATTTTAATTCTTTTGACTTTTAGCAAAAATATTTAAACATTGTGATCTTGTATTTGAATTTAGGGAGACCCCCAACATTACATTCAAACTTTTGGTTATTATGCAAGTTATATCAGTTAGCAATTGCTGTGTAACAAGCTACTACAAAACATAATGTCTTAAAATGATAACTGTTTATTATTTTTATGTGTCTACTGTAGTAATTTTCAACATTTTTCATCTCATGGCACACATTAATTACTAAAATTCTGTGGCTCACCAAAAAATATTTTTTTGCTGATCTGACAAAAAAATACAATGTAGGTGTAATTTGGATTCATTTGCACTAAACAGTTATTGTATTGGCGATTGTCATTTTTTAATTTGAGAATCAAAAGGAAAAGACATTAGTGGCCCTGACTAAATTGTTAGGTATTTCATGTCTTAAAAATTGTTTTTTTAAAAAAAATCTTTATTGTTGAGATTATTACAGATGTCTCTCCTCTTTCCCCCACTACCTTCCTCCACTAGGTTCCTGCCTCGCCCCAAACCTTCTCCACCACCACAGGTAATGGATATATGCATATATTTAATCTATTCCGGCCTTCTAGCCCCCTTCTCTCTGAGAATCATCAGTCTGTTCCATTTCCATATCTCTGATTCTATTTTATTCACCAATTTATTCTGTTTATTAGATTTAGTATTTATTTCTATTTTTAGATTTAATTGTTGATAGGTATGTATTTGTTGCCATTTTGTTGTTCATATTTTTGATATTTTTCTTTTCCTTCTGCTTCCTCTTCTTAAAGAATACCCTTCAACATTTCATATAATATTGGTTTGGTGGTGAACTCCTATAGCTTTTTCTTGTTTGTAAAGCTATTTATCTGACCTTCAATTCTAAATGATAGCTTTACTGGGGAGAGTAATCTTGGTTTTAAGTCCTTGCTATTCATCACTTTGATTATTTTTTGCACTCCTTTTTGGCCTGCATAGTTTCTGTTGAGAAATGAGTTGACAGTCATATGGGCACTCCTTTGTAGGTAACTAACTGCTTTTCTCTTGCTGCTTTTAAGATTCTCTCTTTGTCTGTTGCCCTTAGCATTTTAATTATGATGTGTCTTGGTGTGGTCCTTTTTGGGTTCCTCTTGTTTAATACTCTCTATGCTTCCTGATCTTGTAAGTCTATTTCTTTCACTAGGTAGGGGAAGTTTTCAGTCATTGTTTCTTCAAATAGTTTTTAATATATTGCTCTCTCCCCTCTTTGGATACCCCCATAATGCGAATGTTGCTATGCTTGAAGTTGTCCCAGAGGCTCCTTACACTATCTTCATATTTTTGGATTCTTTGCTTTTTTTTGCTCTTCTGGTTGAATGTTTTTTTCTCCCTCATATTTCAAGTGGTTGATTTGATTATCAGAATCCTTTACTCCACTCTTGACTCTCTGTATGTTATTCTTTATTTCAGTCAGTGAATGCTTATTTTCTGACTGGTCCTTTTCCATTTTTTTTTGGAGGTTTCTAGATGATTCTTTGGTAACCTTATAACCGTGGTTTTGAACTCTATATCAAGTAGTTTGTCTTCTCTTCTTTCATTTGTGACATGTTTCTTTGTCTCTGCATTTTGGCTGCTTTGCTGTGTTTGTTTCTGTGTATTGGGTAGAACTGCTATGCCTCCTTGAGTTGGTAGAGTGGCCTTGTGTAATAGGTATTCTTTAGGCCCAGAGGCTCAGCCTTCCCAGTCAGCTGAGTTGGAGCTCTAGGTGCACTCCTTTGTGGGCTGTGAGCACAATCTGTTGTAGTTGATACTTGATTGCTGTTGGTGTCACTGGGAGGAATTGATATCCAGGCCAATTGTCTGTAAGGATCAGCTGTGATTATAGTGGGAGAGCTGCTGTGCAGGAGACACCCCTATGGAACAGGACTTGCTTCAATGGGGGTTTGGTGCTCACTGCGTCTGTCCCTTGAGTGTGTTGCTTATGGATGTGAAGTGTTATAATCTGGTATGGTCTGATACTGAACACTGGCTCTTGGGTCTCCAGGGAGGTGCAAAGTCAGCCACTGCCTGGGGACACCAACAGGGGCTACCGAGAGATCTGCAGATTTCTCCTCTTTGTATTTGGTTTGGTAGTGCCCAGTCAAGGCTCAGCTATGAAGCACGGCATTCTGGTGATGGTGCCAGGTCTTGAGCCTTTTATTGGTAGGTTTGGGGCTCCCTGACCCAGCTATAGCTTGTTTGAGGGATTTTAGCCTGAGCAAGGACAGACCATTTATATGCAAAAGCTGCTACACATAGCTTGGGTGAGGTTATAAATTGGATGAGGCGAAGTCTTAGGGAATCACCAGGGAGAAGCAAACAGAAATGGCCTCCAGTCAGTCCTGTGACCTGGGAGATCCCAGCATAGGAACAATGATCCCTGTGAACACCTCCAGCTGAGAGAAAGCCGCCTGTGAGTTTCTGCCCCAATGCCAGACAATCCAGTTCCTCCTTGTATGTGTCTGTGTTGCCCCCGAGCCTCAATCTGGTGCCAGCCTTTTAAGAGGAACAGCTGGTCACCAGCAGCCTCTGTATCACGGAGCTCCAACCTGCACTGGTTTTACAGCCCATAGGGACTTCTTTTCCCAGCTCTGGGACCCTGGGTTGGGGGTCTGGTGTAAGGCTGGGACCCCTTGCTCCTCAGGGTGGCCTCTGCAGAGACAATTTCCCTTCCGATTAAAATGTGGCACCTCCTACCAATCTCAGTGTGCTTTCTTCTTTACTTCTCTAGTTGTAGGACTTCCATTCAACCAGCTTTCCAGTGGTTCTGGATGATGGTTCTGTACTTTAGTGTAATTTTGATGTGGTAGTGGGAGGCGGCGAGTACAGGCATTTAACTCTATTTTCTCTTAAACATTCTTGCAGTACACCAATGTGACTCTTGCAGCACTCGTGTCTACTGGTTAGCCAGGGAAATTCAGTATCTAAGCCAGATTCTGATACTTTTTAGCTGACTTTACTCATGCATTAGTGGTTGGCTGTCAGCCTAAGATACCTTTGATGGGGAAAACTCAGTATTCTCTCTATCACATGTCTCTCATCTCTATTGTCATCCTTCCAATAAGTGAGTCCAGACATGTTCTCATGGTTGGGGTCCAAAAATAGGCAAGCACAATTATACCAGAGGGCAGGTGGCCACACAGATGTGCATTTTAAATTATGTGTTACAATTGCTAGTATCCCACCTGTCAAAGCAAGTCCTGGTGGAACTCAGGGTCAGAGTGAAGGAATACAAAGTTATGGGTCAAAGGGTATAGATATATGGAAGCCATGAATTTGGGGCCTCAACATATCAGCTGTGTCATTTCACACTTTTCATCCATCTCAGTAACCTGTTTTGGCAGTTTTTCATTTATATGGACTGGACAGAAAAACAAACAAACCCAACTCTACATAGTCACTTTTCAGCACTTATTTTTAAAGCTTGGTGAGGGAGTAGCTTATCACCAAAGGCTAAAATAAAATTTTTACCTTATTGACTTACTTTTACACCCCGCCCCTCTTTTTAACCAAATTAAGTGCTATTTGGTTTCCAACAAATTTCTGTAGTATTTCAGGCCAGTACTTCAGTAGCATTTGGACGACTTTTGTGGGTGGTTTCATGCATCTTTATTCTTGCTTTCACATGTTCTTGTTCCCATAAATTCCAGGATTTTATTTATTATTGCCCACTCTATAGGTCCTGGAGAAACCTCAAACTGGACGTGTTTCAAAGAATACTCATTATTTACCATTTGTATATCCATTCATGTCTTCAATCAATAAATATTTGTTGAGTGGCCTCCATACTGTTTTAGGCATTAGTAATATAGTAGTATACAATATAGACAAAATATGTATTGTGTATAAACATTGTACATAAGCTTTTGGAACTTACAATCTCATGGGCTCAACAGACAATATACATGAATAGCTCATTTTAATGACTGGTAGTGATAAGTTATAGGAAAAATAAAGCAAAGTGAGCAGGTAGACAGTGATGGACGAGTGAGCTGGTGTTCAGGGAAGACCTCCTAAGTGAGGCAGTGAGCCTTGATGATCTGGGAAGGATGCTGTAAGCAGATGCAAAGGCTGCCTGAATATTCAGTGTGGCTGCAATCACACATCTTCTGGGAAGAGTGTTAGGAAATGTGCTGGGATAAACAGCAGGGGCCAGGTCATTTGGGCTTTTGTACAGTACAGTAAGGTCTTTGCATTTATTCTAAGCGAGTTAGGAATTCATTGGTGGATTCAGGGCAGGGAGAGACATGGTCTGATTTTAAAAGTAGAACCTGTGAGACTATGACAATTGTGTTAGAAAGAGATGCTAAGGGTTTGCCTCAGGAGAGCAGCAGTGGAGGCTGAGAGGATGGCAGACTCTGGAGCTCTCCAAGATGTGTTTCATTTAGATCAACCCAATTTAGATATTGAGATTAGCTTTGCAAATTTGAGCATATGGAGAAGTGTTTCCCAAAATAGATATCCAGTGATATCTGAGTTAATTTAAGGTGCTATGTCATATGAATGGATCTTCTAAATTTTAATAATTACTTATGAATTTAATGTGTATCAGGCAAGATATACAACTTCAATATAAAACCTATGATTCTAAAATTATTGCTTGAAGTAAGGATAAAGTATTGAGTATATTACAAAGCTGAATGCAGAAGTAGGAGAAATAAAAAATCGTGAAGAGTGTATCTGAATGGCTAGATTTAGGCCATGGTGATAGGGTTATTTACAAGGTTTAGTTCTGAAGGACAAATGAATGGTGACTTTGGGTTTTAGGGTAGTGTGCAACCATAATTCCATGTTACCACTTACTGATTATCTACAAAGATGAGGCTCTATACCAGGTGCTTGATAAATGAAATTTCACCCACTTTTCACTGCAGTCTGTGTGATATAGGTAGTCAAGTTTTGATATTCCCTTTTAAGAGATGGGGAAGTGAAGTTCATAGGGAATAAATAATTTTTTCTAGGAAGTCTGAGTTTTCAGATATTGCAAGATTACAAATGTAATCATATTTCTGACAAATTCTCTGCCAACAGGGACTTAAACTGTTGGTACACTAATGAAGCCTGAGCCCCTAAAATGATTTCTGATATCTGCTAGACATTTAATCAATATTTGCTGAATGAATGAAAGAAAAATAATGGGCCTTTCTTTTATTTTACTTTCTTTTATCTAACTCAAGAGTGATGAATGTTCACATTCCTCACAATGGGATGACTTTTAGAAAATAACCACCTGGAGTTGAATGGGAAGGTCATATTTGGGTACTATAAAGTGACTTACTGTGTCCTTTAAATGCAGGTTCCCTAATGGCCCAACCTTGTCCTTATACATATTTTTTCTTATTCTCCTTTAAGTATCTTATCCACCCTTCTGGCTATAACTAAGTGTACAACTCCCAAATTTAAGACTTTGGTCCTAAATTCTGGTCATAGACCAAATAAGCCCAGTAACAAACTTGGAGTCAATTTAGAACAACGTAACCTTTGGCAAGTCACTTAACCTCCCTTGAGATGCTGTCTCTGTCAGTCAGAGGAAGAGATGAAAGCTGGACCTGAGGCCTGGTCTGCCCCAAACTGATGTGCGCCAGAGGGAAGAGAAGGACCACATGCTAAGGGACAGTGACATCAGGGGAAAGATGACTTGAAAGGCAAATGGAGTTCAATTTCTATTCCTCTTAAGAATCCTAGTTTTGCCTTTTACCTAGAACTTTCTAAGTAAGGAGTTAAATATAGTCATGAGTGGCATAACAATAATTTGATGAATAGCAGATTGCATGTATGATGTGGTCTCCTAATATGATTATATTGAAGCTGAAAAATTCCCATTGACTACTGATGTGGCAGCCGTCATGACATCATAGTGCAACACATTACTCACATGTTTGTGGTTATGTGGTATAAACAAACCTGTGCTGCCAAGCATATAACAAGATAGCATATACAATTACCGCAGTCAGCATTACCGTCTAGATTTATGTCAGTGCACTTTATGATGTTTGCAGAACTGAATTACCTAATGAGATATTTCTGAGACCATATGCCTATCGTTAAGTGGTGGGTGACTGTAATCCTTTTAGGTAAGATTTTTTTTTTAAATTTTCAATTGTAGTTGACATTCAGATTATTTTATATCAGTTTCAGGTGTGCAGCATGATGGTTAGACATTTATATAGTTTACAAAGTGATCCCTCAGGTAAGTCTAGTACCCATCTGGCACCATTCACAGTTATTACAATATTCTTGACTATGTTTCTTATGCTATACATCCTGTTAAAAACCTAATTTTTCCCCTTAATAAAATAAAAGGCAAAGAATTTAAAACAAAGTCATTCATTTGAGCACTTGGACTCCTGGGTGCAACTCTGAGGCATCGAGGGAACTTCTCCCCTACTGCCTCCCCTCCACCCTTATTTTCTGTTGGCAGATGGTGGGTGGACAGCAATGGGCAGAACATGCTGGGAGGTCTGTGTGAAGTAGGGAGGTGGACTGATCTGACTGGATAAAGAGGCTCCTGGAAAGGGGCAGGAGTTTCCTGAAAGACAGTGTTATAGAGAAAGGCAAGCCTGGAAAGGCTGTTGCTGAGCGCAGTGATGTCCTGTTTTTGTAATGACATAGAAAAACCAAATAAAAGGACTTTATTATTTAAAAAAAAGAAAGATTGAAAATCCTAAAGTCTTGAATGTAATATTTAAACTAGAGGCCTGATGCATGAAGGTTCATGCAAGAATGGGCCTTCCTTCCCCTGGCGGATGGCACTGCCTTCACTCTGGCCAGAGCCTCCTTTCTGCCTGCCTACGCTGCTCAGAGGCCCGGAGTGGCTGGGGTGGTGCAGAATGCCTGCATGATCGCCATGGTGATGCAAGTGTTCCACCCCACTCCTGGCCAGCCTGCTATGCAAATTAACTTTCCATCTTTGTTGGGTTAATTTGCATACCCCTGATTGGTGGTCGTTGAGAAGGTACAGTCAATTAGCATGTTACTCTTTTATTAAGTAGATTACTTAAAATTCCGTTATGGATATGTGTTTGTTTAAATTTAGGTATTAACCTACTTATTATTGAGTAAAATAAACAGCTAAAAAGTATATGTCATGTTTTTCTCTGACTAGGCCCTATTATATAGGGATGAGGATGCGGATGTGTATCCTTATTTAAAATGTCTGGGGGAAAAAACAAAAAGAGAAAGCAGAACAGTCTGAAGAGATCAATAAAGGTGCAGGATGAATTTAACAGACAGCAAGTGATAGGAAAGGTTTGAGATGATAGCTAGAGAGAGGGATATCGAAATGTCAGATCTTGAAGATAATGGGACCTAAAGTGTGATCAAACAAGCCACCGAGTGACCGAGATGAAGAGATGGAGGCTGCCTTGAGTGATTTCCATCTTTAGTTGTTCCTGACTTAGAACCAAAATACAAAATTTGTCTCTTTTGGTGCACAGAAGAAACATGAATGTTTTAAAAGGAGCTTTTGTAAAATATTAAGCCAGACATTTATTTTTAAACATTGTCTTGAAACCCAAGAGAGATCAATAGAGACAATTTAAATCCCCTTAGAGAACATTTGGTATCTTGGTATCTGCCTCTTGCCTTATAGCCTCTATTAAAAGTGGAAGCAAGAAGATCTATATAACTGAAATGTCAGTTGTGACTCTAATTTTTGAATGAATGCATTTTTAAATTCATTGATAGGAGACATCTTATTTTCTTTATTGAGGGAGATCTTTGTCTTGAACAACAAGCAGTTAATTTGTAGAATTGGAAGCTATTTTGGGAGAGTAGGTAATCTAGATAAAGGGGATCCTAGAAAGGACAGGAGTTTCTTAAAGTTCCCCAATGTCCCAACTATGATTGATTTCACAGATGAAGGGAGAGGGAGAGAGAGAAAAACATCAATGATGAGAGAGAATCATTGATCGGCTACACACTGATAATCGAGCCTGTTGTCTGGGCATATGCCCTGACAGGGAATCAGACCATAAACTCCTGGTTCATAGGTTGACACTCAACCATTGTTGGCCTGGTTTATATTTTTTTCCTATTCTGTTTTAAGAATCTTATCTACTCTATGGGCTATAACTAAGTGTGCAACCCCCAAATCTCAGACTGTTTTGTTGCTATGTTTCAAAATAAGATTGCAGGCAAATATTCCTACTCAAACTAGCAGATGGATTTAGCAGATAAAGCAGCAATATAATTAATTGAAATAGTCTATAATAATAAAAATGTAATATGCTAATTAGACTGGACATCCTTCCAGATGTACTTCCAGATGACCTTCCGAATGAAGCCATGGCGGTAGTGGTTGAGGCAGCTTCCACAGTGGTAGGGGACTGAGCCTCTTGCATGAATTTTGTGCATTGGGCCTTTAGTTAATTATAATCTCCGATGCTGATAACCTCTATTGGTGAATACCTTCAATATTTTCTACCTCATTTTTTTTTAAGCTCAAAAAACATACGAGTAATACATATTTGTAATAGAGGAACATTAAGTAACAGGAACAGAAATCTTAGGCCATCCCAAACTGACCAGTTGGGAATGTCTCTGTGTACATTCTTCCAAACTTTGTTTCAAGCTATTTCATTATGAATTTATACTTACACAGATGGCATGTCTTCTGTCTTATGATTTATGAAAGTTATGATTTGTGCCAGGTGAACATTTAGCCTCACTTAGGAAAATTATTTAAAGCTTAGTGAAAAGAACAAGAAGGCAAGAGAAATGAGGTGTAGGTCAAATATATTGAGTATTTGTTCAGCTTAGCACACATTCAGGAAGTATGTGGGTTCATTTTCCACATTTTGGGTCTGGTCTTTTTATTTTTAACTTTTATATCTTTCTACCCTCCAGAGCCTTATAAGCATTATGGGTGGGAACTTGGAACCCATGCTTAGCATTGACTCGCGCCCCGGGCCGTGTTGAGATTTTAGCTGTCAGGGTCCGCAGGCTCTCTTGCAAAGGCTCCATTTCTGAGATCTGCGGGAACATCCCTGGAGACAGGCAGTGGCTGCCCCCAGGGGAAGAGGCAATAGTGCACTTAATACTTTACTGGGGAACGCCGGACGTGAGAACTGTGCCAGAGCATAGAGCTCTTTTACCTCCTCTGCTCTATCAACAGCAGACCTATCTGTGATGATCGCAGCCAGACTGATGACTCAATTTCCAGGGTCCCTTTCCACTCACAAGGAGGGATTTCTACTTGATAGCCTGTCTCAATTACCTAATGGCACATTATTTTACTTATAAACATAGACTTATTTCTGAATACATTTAGGCTATTTGTAAAACATAAAATTTAAGTTGATTGATTACTATAATGTCCTCTCATCCATATTCTGGATGAATCATAAGGTAAAGTGAGTAGCATATCTTCATCTTTAAAACATTTGGTACATTTTCCCAAATAAAAAATTACACAGCTGGGTATTCAGTTGATTGGAGTGTTGTCCCATACGCCAAAAAAGTTTGCAGGTTTGGATCCCAGGCAGGACACATTCTTAGGTTTCCGGTTCAATCCCTGGTTGAGGCGCGTGTGGGAGGCAATTGATTGACATTTCTCTCTCACATCAATGTTTCTCTCCCTTCCTCTCTTTCTACATATGAATAAAAACACATGTCCTTGGGTGGGGATTAAAAAACAACAACACACGTTTCCCTGGAGATGTTGATGTGTTCTCCTAGAAGGGTTGGTCCTCCACTCACCGAGAATCCTTAATTTACCAGGACGCTTGGAGATCACCGTGTAGGAGTGTGTGAGATGGAAAAGAGGAGGGAGAGAGAGGGAAAAATGGGTGAAAATGTCAAAGTAAAGTTTTATCATTGGATTGAGAACTAACGTCTACCAATAAAAAATGAATCATGCTAAAGTTTTTATAAACTTGCTGCATGTGTGTATTTTTATTTCTGAATAATACGCAAGTGATTTTTCACAAAAGGGAGTGAATACAGACACCTTCCAGGGCGTGTTGGAATTGGCAGTTGGTTGGAGCTGGGTCATGGCAGGAAAGGACAGCTGCCTGTTGTGGCACCTCCTGCCAGGCTGATGGGCAGAACATCTTCGCATCTCTCTGGGAAGAGCCCACCAGGAGGGCAGGCTGGGGAAAGCAGCGTGAAGGTGCGGCTGCATCCTGTCGGACATCTCCTAGTCTGTGTTCCTCTAGCTGAGCTTCTCCAGGGGTTAGAATGTTTTGCTTTCACAGTCATCTTGGTTGTTTACTAAGGGTAGAAATGTCCCAGCCTCACCCAGCATGCTTATTCAGTCTCTCTGGGGTGCTGCTTGGGAATCTGAATATTAGAGAAGCTCTCAGGGTAACTGTGATGCACGGTCATGTTTAAGATCTGCTCGTGTAAATTATGGTACACAGTAGGACAAACAGACTGGAAGCACTGTAGAGAGAAAATGTGTGGGTGCGTGTATGCATGCGTGTGTGTGGTGCGGCAGCTGTGAGATGAAATCAGGCTACTGGAATTTGCCAAAAAGCAGCAAGGGAGACACATTAGCCAGGTGCCAAGGATGTGGCCTTAGGCCTTACCAGAAATTCCCTCCTCTAGGGTGTGAGCTTCTGGAAAACACTGACTGGTTCTGATTAAATCCTACATTCCCCAGAAAAGGCCATCACAGTGTTTTCTTTTAAAGTTTCTGTTTACTGGCCCTGGCCGGGTAGCACAGTTGGTTAGAGCATCCTCCAGATACACCAAGGTTGCCGGTTCAATCCCTGGTCAGGGTTCATACCAAAAAGAAACCAATGAATGAGTGCATAAATAAGCAGAACAATGAATCGATGCAAATTAAAACAAATTTTGTTTACTATCCAGCTTTGATTTTCTCCTTCATGTAGGAATTCTAGTATTCAACTTTCTTTGGCGTGTTTGCAGATGTCTGACAGTAATCTGATTTCTTAGATCTCCCTTTTATTTTCTATTCCTTTTATTAAGATGCAAATTTACAATTTAACAGTTTGCACCTTCTTTGCAGATAAACAACAGAAGCTGAAACTACATAAGATGCTTTCTATCATAGTGCCATTATACATGATGAGAATGAAGTTTTCTTGTGTGTACCCTGCATAAACACTCTGTCATAGGAGGAAACGAGCCTGATGGGAAAGAAAAATGCTGGATGCCAATGGATGGCCATTATGTATGGAATTCTGGGCTCATTGTCACGGAGGGGTCTTTATAAAGGAAGCCGCTACCTGCAGTTTGATGTACTTGGGATCACTTTATATTCAATTTGCAGGGTGGTCTTGCTTTCACTAGTTGAGCTGATGTCCCATTTGGTTAGGATCCCTTTTATACTCAGTAAATGGTTATGTAGTCGCTGTGAGTATATGAGAGAAAGAGATGTTTCTTTGGCATCACGGAATAGTATTCATTTCAGTCTGTAATTTAGCTTATTCCAGACCAAGCCCTAACAAATATATGGGCCCAAGGCAAGAGGCCCTCTCTTCTTGTCCTGAAGGAGGACATGCAGCTGGAGGAGCCTTGTAGGAATGTGTGCCGACAAGCCAATATGTCCATTCAAACTTTATTCACGTTCACCATCCAACAGCAGCCTCTGGTCACCCCTCAGTTCTAAGGGTGCGCACCTGGGCCATGAAGTGGCCTACTTTTGGGAGTGTCAAGACTCACACACACCTTGGAGGCAGGCTTTGGGCTATTTGGGGCAGGGAATTCCATAGTCATGGGTACCTGGGGAATGGCCCCCCAACCTTGCAGACTCCTAGCCCCACGGGGAGGCATAGTTAGAGGAGGGTGGGAGAGAGGTGCTCTGAAGCATAAGCCCCCATGTTAGGGTTACCTGGCCTGGCTCTGCTATTTAGAAATCCTTCTTCTAACACACTCTTTAGCATCCCAGGAAAGCAGTCCCACTATGAATTTCTGAAATATTTGGGATAAGAACATTTAGACAGAATAATACTTGGTCACCTGACTGAGGTTCAGGGATATTCTTCATGTGGCCTGATAGAAATCCTCCATCCTACCCTCAGGCTGGCTTGTCCTTACATGCCAGTTTTATGATAACAACTTCATTTTTCAGTAGAAACAAAAACTATATGACTTAATGTTTCCAAAGTCAACCAAAGGGAAGGCACCTCTCCCTAGTATGTTTCATCAATGGAAATTTGGTGAATGTTTTCTTTGCTTGTTGATATGTCCTACCAGGTGTGTAGATGCAAAGATAGGAAAACTGTTTGCCCAGCCATTCCCACTGTGGTTTTGTTTATCCAAGGATCAGTCAAACGGAAAGACTTTTCTTTCTTGTATGATTACAGAATCAACTCTTTTACAATTTCAGATATTTCTTCTGCATCTATTTATGGAACTTCTTGAGTAATTAATTATTGAAGTCAAGGAACACTTTCTCTTTTTTCTCCTTATCTCATTAGGACTGAAGTAGCTCACAGGGCATTATTTTCCTAGACTAGGAGCTCTTTCCTTTTGGTGGACTATTGGATACCCTGTACAATAAGGTGATTGTATATAGCACAGAGATTACGCGGCACACAGTCCTGGAGGTAAATTTTGTAAAGGGTATAAATGGGGTTGTGAAAGTGCCAGCCCTGCTCATGCATGTTTCAGCCAGGAATTTCTCCCAACAGGCCCAGTTTTCCTCTTCTTTCATAACCAGTAGAGAAGATGAGTGTTTGAAGAGAGGGGGTAAAAAAATCATGTTATTTCCTACACTTTTCTCCATTTTTTTGAAGGCACTTACTCTCCTAATAGTAATATAGATCTGGTAAAATAGAAGCTACTAAGGACATATAGAAGGTATTTTTGTGTAATCAATCATTTTGGCCAAACATTTCACCAAAATATGTTTTCAAACTCTTGCTCTACCCTGAATGGTTATGTCAATGAACTTTCATGGGGTCTAAACAGCTATGGCTTTTACATATAGCAGATGGTTTAGTATGTCATTTCCCTGGAATTAATAGTGTAAACTCTGCTTCAAATAACCTTATGTTATTGCCCATTTGTAACCAATAAAACTTGTACCAAGTCACACTGCTTTGGGTAGTTAATTGTCCAGTAGAAAGGTGTTCTTTGTACTCAAGCTTTAAAGAAGCCTTTATTTGATCATAAGCAGGGACTCAACTGAGCAGGAATTATTATTCAGATTTTTCTTGCTACACTTTGGTTTTCAGTGGTGGTAGAATGAGGAGAGGCGCATTCGGATTGTGGAATCAGCATCAGATGATCTGGCGAGCAGTGTATGTGCTTATTTCGTTATCTTAGCGCGGTGCTCATTACCACTTCTCTTCTTTGATTATTTGGAAGTTTCTATTCTTAATAATTTAATTTATTCCTATCAACTCCAGCCTCCCGTGGCAGCCTGGAAACCAGGCTTGATAAAATCCAGATATATTTTAATTCTCTTTTATCAAACCCAAGAGAGAACTTCCTAGAGACTATGCTGGTTTGTGTGTCTTGAAAAATAATTAGCCATTGTGGGAATCTTGAGGTATAAAGAAGCCCAGGGAGGAATGGGCTTCATTCCAAAATGTTGCAAATAGATAGAATTTAACCAAGCAAACGTAACATACACTCTTAACTATTCCCCAAAGTACTGGAAGAGGAGTCATTTGAAAATAGAAACTATCCAATAGCAATGGATGGCTACAGCGGTTCTCACAAGTGCTTAGCAGAGGTTCTGACACACATTCGGTACTTAGCAAAGTGTAACAGAAGGAATGAATGGATCTGATCTTGTTCTGAGAAATTCTGAAGCAGAGAACACCTGGCATGAATGCTCACATCGACCACACAAATTGAATACTGTTATGTTGTGTGCTCTCCCACATATTCCATATTCACATGCTGTTTGATTTGGTCTTTGCTGAAACAAATCCCCATTTTATAAATGACACTGAGGCTCAAAGAAGAGTTGAACAACTTCCTCGTAGTGACTAAGTAGTAAGACTGGATTTGAAATGTGTGCCTTCTGGGGTTCTTGGATTTCAAGGATTACTTGCATTTTTGAGGTCACAGGCCAGAGCAATGTAAAAACAGCTGAAAGAAAGATGGAAGTGGAATCACAATAGGGAAGATTAAAGCTAATTCTTGGGGACCTTGATATATTAATAAAAATATGACTTACACAACAGATGCACATATAACTTAAAAAAAAATCTTTCAAAGGCCCAAGTTCTGTGCATTTGAAAAAGGAAGGAGGAGAGAAAAAAGAAATGTCTCTAATTTCTTCCAAGCTATTTCTTTTGCTCTTCAATCCAAGTCTCTGTCTCTTACTCAAAATGTTAGGGAAATCTGTGACAGATGAGACTATTGGAAGAGTATTATTATAAGTCAGGAGGGAAAAGGCCTTGTAACTCATTCATTTGCATCCTTATGTTGCTTTGTAATGTTATTAAGGCTTTTAAAACTTTTAAATAGATTCTGTCTTTTCAACTGAATTGCCAATCTGTTAGGACAAGTTTCTTCTCTCTCTTATCTCTTCTTTGTCCCCTACCTAGCCAAAGAGGCTTCTCAGAGGGACAGGCAGTTGCCTGCATGATGTATTCGAGGTATCCCAAGAAGAAGCTTCAGTGCCCCAACTGGCCTGATCCCATGTTTGTAATGTATACACATTTTTATTGGAATCATTCCTACAGATTAATGTGTTCTCCAGGCCCTGTTTATTATGCTAATTAACGTGAGCAATGACTCGTTCAATGGGTAATACTCACTACTAGCCTATTGGTACATGGTAGGTAGTTTATTCTATTAGTTAGTTGACTACCACCAGATACAACCCTGAAAATATAAGAAAAAATTGTTTGGGGATAGAAAGAGGGAAATAGAGGTAGAGAATACTTTCTTGGAAAAGTGGTTCTTCTTGTGTTTCCATGGAAACAACTCTGGCATGTCAGGGTGAGATGTTATCAGAAGGGAGAACAAGAGAGAAGGTTCATCATTCATTCAAGCTTCTTGCCTTATGCCTGGACTCATGATACTCTGTAGACTGAGAGTAAGGGAGGAGAAATTGAGACAAAAACTATTCTCTGCGTGGTTACTACTTAAGAGCTCACAAAGCTTCTCTTTGTGCTAACTTGTTCTTTGGTAGTCTGAACTAATACGTTGTGCCTAGGGTTTTCTTGCTGAAGGAAATGCATCCTCTTGTGCTGTGCACTCCATGGTATTCAAATCAAAATCATTTGACCAACTGAGTTGAAGTAATTTTAGCACTTAGGTTGTTATTTTCACTATGTTGTACAACCAATTCTACCCAGTCTGGCTGTTTGGCGTATGAGATACAGCTAATTAGATTTTCTGGTTAACAGACATATAGTAACATGCTTTGACCTTGGCCCAAAAAGACTATTTCCTCAGGTACTTTGCTTTAAATTAGGGCCCCACTCTGGTCCTTCTCCAGCTATACCTTGTCCCATGAGGAGAAATTTTTGTAGGGCCAAAGGGACATTGTTCATCCAAAGCACCCTCACCCTCACCTCCACCCTCACTCCTAACCTAATCAGCAGCTTAGTATCTCCTATCTAAGTTATCCAAAAGTTACTCCCAGAGTCTCTATGGGTCTCTCTTAGGGTCAAATTTTTCTCAAGAGTGAACTGTACTGCATGTGTGTGAACACTCCTAGGACAGAGTGTGGGGCTCGGTGTGAATTTTGGATGTGTGGGCTGGAATGTCCTCATGAGTATGTACAAAGCTTCTCATACTATAGAATAGAACTGAAGCGAGGAAAGAGAGGAGTGGGGTTATTGGTTGGCTCCACAAATGCTAAGAATATGCTAGGATTTCAAACCCTCTAGTGGGAAACCACTTACAACAGTCAACTCATCTTGACTGTGAAGCGCACTATTTTTAGAAACTAGGTTTTAATTGACCACTAAGTTCCTTGCATGCCTTCCTGGTCTGCACGTGGAGTAACAGTAACAGGCATGAATGCACTGTGGTTATTAATGACGTATGAACTAGGAATGACTGTTCTCTAGAGACATTCATAGGGAGCTGCTACTGCTGGTGGAGGTGATCATGGTTATTTCATGAACAATGACATTCACTATTTTCTTGAAAATTTGCCTCTTTCCTTGAATACTGAACTGTAAAGGTGTGTGTGCATGTATTCTTAAGTTGTTGAGCTCTGCTTAAATTTTTATTGTAGTTTGTACTTGCAGCTTCTTTGGAATCTTAAACTTACTTTGGCATATTTTATTCTTTTGTCCTCTCCTTTTTAATGTATGGACTTTGCGCTTCAGAAGATGATTTATGTCACTTTAAAATATAGCCTTTCTTTCTTTGTCCTCCCTTCTTCTCTCCCTCTGAGTTATATTTATGCTACTATCTCCCAGGCCTTGTGCTAGAATTTCTCTTGTGCTTATTTTTTTTAATAATAACATATGACTTTTAAAATGTCATCATCTAGTGTTTAGTAAATCCATAGTAGAAAATAACTTCGTTCCTTTAAAATGATTTAAAGTTATTTCAATATCCAAATATTTTGCTTTGTTTTCTTTCTGGAGAGAAACAAACACCTGCAGGTATTTGTTATTATAGAAAAAATAACAGATACAAATTTTCAAATTTTATGCTCTATAATTAGAGTTGTAAACTCTCATTTAGACCTCTTCTTTAGTTCACTTAACTGTACATACCTTTGTTGTATTGTCTCTGTTCCCCTAAATACTTTGCTCTGCTCCCTACTCATACTCCCCAATATCTCTAATATATTTTATTGATTATTTTATTGATTTTTTTTTCAGAGAGGAAGGGAGAGGTATAGAGAGTTAGAAACATCTATGAGAGAGAACCATAAATCAGTTGGCTCCTGCACACCCCATACTGGGTGCAACCAAGGTACATGCCCTTGACCAGAATGGAACCTGGGACACTTCAGTTTGCAGGCTGAAGCTCCATCCACTGAGCCAAACTGGTTAGGGCAATAGCTCTAGATTTTTGCGACTCTTAGGTCATTATTCTCTCTTTCGTCCTCTCTCTCTCATTCCATCCCACTGCTCTTGCCATGCACCCATCTCTGCCTACTTCTTTCTTGTTTATACTCTCTCCTCATGCATGTGATTTTTTGTCTTTGTCTAAGTTTATATCCACTAGGAGAAGGGCCAACCATCTTTTAATATAACAAATGGCATCCAGGTGTGAGGTCCCAAGTCAAAGAGCTAGAGAGTCATTTGGTTTCAGGGTTGTCAGAACTGTTGAAATTGATCATGTAGCAGGGCCCTCTCATTTTGTGGCTGAGAAGACAGGTCCAGTGAAGTCTAAAACTGACCCAAAGACTACACAAAGACCAGGTTCCATCTATCTTATTTCCCAGTCCAATCCTTTTCTTAAAAAAAGCTTCTGAATTAATTCAAGTAAAAACAAACAAGCCACCACAAGATATAGACTTATTTATGTGTACTCCTGTGGTGCCAAGGGAGGGAAACAAAGCGGAGGGTGGGGAGCATGAACACAAAAGAACATATGGGATGCTCTGATAAGTTATCTCCTCAAAAGATCTCTAAAAGATAGCTTAGAAATTGCCGGTAGGAACTATAGACCAATAAGTTCAGACAAGTGACTGCAGAGAAGAATGTATTGAAGTTAGAGGGCAGAAGAAGTACATTTGTCAATGTGCAGAGATAGAGGCACTACAGACCTGACAATTGGGAAAAAAAGGAATTGATCTTTTTCTTAGATTTTTCTCATTATGAGACAAAATGTACAGCAAACCTATTTTACTTCATAAATTAAAATCGGTACGTACACTGTAATTTACTTGGATTAATATAAATTTAAAACCCTTCAGGCTAAACCAGCAGTAACCACATTCCGAAAGATCTCCATTTTATCATTATTTACAGCTAACTAGACATTTATGATCTCTCTTTGGTTGTCTCTGGTGGAACATTGTTGGCAATGCTTTCCTGACTTAAAATTCTCATGTGCATGGAAATCTAGTTAGGAAAATGAGTAAGCCAATAACATCTCCTACGAGTGTAATCTCTCCTTTGTGACATAAATTAGATATCAATTCACATCTATGGAATAATTCCCAGTTTTGCAATTAAGTAATCTGATACGCACAAGCAAACATGCCGATCTCTTTTTGGTCTAGGAGAATTCAGTCAACTTTCTACTTGAACAAAGAAGCTATACTTTTAAGTACATGCATCATTTTCTCAAAATTGGATTATAAAGAGCGGATCTGAGCTGCAATCAGATGAATAATTAAACAGCAAAGGTAAGAGGCTTCTGACTGTGCATGTTTAAGTGTCAATTGAAAAGTTAAGTTGTGATTTTAATCCTAAGGCTAATTTGACCAATGCACATGTATTATGATGAGAAGTTCCTTTGTTTCACATTTTAATCTTAAAGTTGCTGTGCATTTGAAACAAGCTTACTCGAAGAGAATGGACAAAGTTTGGAGAAATTTGATCTCATTTTATGTTTTATTGGAATGTATGTATTTGAATGAGAAAATGAAGATGCCACTTTAAAAGTTTTTAAAGTTTGTTGTTTCCTCCTTTACCTGTAATGCTTTGTTTTTTTTAGGTCTGTTTAACAATCTGGAATATTTCCTAAAGTGATTTTTAAAATGCTGGGAAATTTTTATCTCTTTTTCACATATTTTTGTATTTTTTTTAAAGCTTGTTTATGGCAGTTATTACTTTTTTACTTCATTTTATAGTAATTTGGAAGGCAAATATGTATTCCATAGCAAATTATAAGTTCTTTGAAGGCAGGGTCCATATATTCTTCTTTATTCAAGGCCTTTCATTTGGTTGGTGAAATATTTGTGGACTCGGTGAATGAAGATGCATATCTTGATATTGCTTTGAACAATAAATAAAATCTGAACATGTGTGATTGGAAAGGTAATTCAATATGATTGATTACATTGAAAATGAGTGGAAAATGAGATGACACTCAGGTTAGTTGAAGAGGATCTGGATTTTGCTTTTGGTTCTTTGAACAGGAATCTTTCAGTGTTTTCTCAGATATGTAAATCCTAAGGGCTGAATATTCTTCCATTTAGAACATCCAAGTCCAGAGGCATTTCCTCTTCTTATTCTTATTTAACTTTTTTTTAAACTTTCAGAGAGGAAGAATAAGAAATATGTTTGTGTCTTGCTATTAATTAAAACATCATAAAACTATATATTTAAACTCTTTTTTTGGGCTGAGAAAAACTATTGGATACTTTCCTGCACTTTTGAGAGTTGTAGGAAGCATTCTTTATTATTGTCATTACATAATTAATAATAATACTTTCAACTTACTTTTATGTAGCATTAATTTTGCAACAAGCCTAGGAAGATATCACCTACCTATCCTGGTCAGTAAATATGCGATTCCAGGCATGTTGCAGAATATTACTTAACTGACCATGCAGTCAGCCAGGTTCCTTCTTTCAGTTTTGTAAGATCCAGCAGCAGGTCCTATAGAATTAGGAATAAAAGCAAACTCTTCTTTGGCTTTTCCAAATCTCTTCATACCATTTAAACTCCTACTAGTAGAAGTCTTCTAATTGGGAAGAATAGGTTGGATCCAACATCCTTGATATCAACAGACTATTGCTCAAATTCATCCTTTAATCCTTCCGTGGGTGGGGAAATAAAGACATGTATTATGATTTCTCTAAAGCTGACAATTTTGGGGAGAGTTGGGATGATGGAGTTTAGAACTTAGGTCTCTCTTATTATTATCTTGTGAACTCCTTGGAGCAAACTTGGGTTGTCCTAAAGGTAGCAAAGAGACCAATAAGGGAGATGGGCAAAAGAGATAGATGGTCAAAGGCTGTAGCAGAAGTATGGAGCATGTCCACCTCAGGGTGCTTGGAGAGCTTGGTGATCTACTGGATTGTGGAGTGTCAGGTCATCCATTTATTTCACAAACATGCATTAAATTTTTACTAAATGCAAAGCGCTATCTTCAGTACTTCAAGTCCCATTTTTAAACTCATCTTCTAGGTTAGGCAACTTGTTTTTATGATTTCTGCTGTTACTCTTTTATTTATAGGTAGGAGATAGTAATGGTAATCTCACAGAAACTTCAGGTTGGTTAGAAGGTAAGCATATCATTCCAATAAATACATATAAAAGTATAAGAGCTTTTATATATTTATAGTCAAATCAGTAGCCAGTCTTATTTCCTCCAGGTAAAGATATATATCACCCTGTATGGCCAATTATCTTTATTCAGTTCAATTTGACCATTTCAATAAACATATATTTACATCATAATTTAGAATTGTTAGAGTTATAGAAAACATAATATTTCTCCTAATTTACATTGGTAAAATTGAGGTTGTGATTTTCTTAAATTTATGCTGATAGATGTTAAATTATTGATACAGGCTTTTCAGTCTCTAACCTTGTGTTCTCATTTGTTCTACCAAAATGCATATTAAAGTTATTTTTTTTTATTGTTCACAGATGTTCCCTATCCCCCCTTTTCCTCCCCTTCACATTGAAGTTCTATTTTTAAATGGCTCACTCAGTAATCTTGTCCTCTTTCCCCAAAGTAAACTAAATAACCCTCATTCTTCATTTGTTGTAAATTCAGTTTGTCCGAAATAGGCTAGATATAGATTAGAATTTATATCAAATTGGAGCAGAGCACTTTTCAAATAATTAGAAAATGATAAAATGTACTTAACACTGACATTATCATAGGAACATGGATCACAACTTTAGAATCCTTTTGATGTACATGAGACTGAATCTCTACTGATCAAATCTTAATCATTGTTTTTAAAAAATAAATCTCTGAACCAGTTTGTTTATATATTACCAGAGGCCCGCTGCATGAAATTTGAGCTGGGGTGGGGGGTTTCCCTCAGTTTGGCCTGCACCTTCTTGCAATCCAGGACTGCTGGCTCCTAACTGCTGGCCTGCCTTCCTACCTGATTGCCCCTAACTCCTCTGCCTGCCTGCCTGATCACCCCTAACCCCTCTGCCTGCCTGCCTGATCACCCCTAACCCCTCTGCTTGCCTGCTAGCCCC
>PVJN01028218.1:0-27411 GCA_004026805.1 Lasiurus borealis | reverse complement strand
GTAGGTGGGTGGGTGAATGGATGGGTATGTGGGTGGGAGGAGGGATGGGTGAGGAGATAGGTAGATGGGTGGGTAGATGGGTAGAGGGGTGGATGGGTGGGTGAATAGGTAAGTGGGTAGGTGGGTATGGGTGGATGGGTAGGTGGGTGGGTGGGTGGGTGAGTGGATGGGTAGATGGGTGGGTAGGTGGACAGTCTATCCTTTTCAGTGTGGTAAACTGATACACAACCACTTCTTCCAAAGAGTAGCCAGCTTCCTAGGTTCTCCACGGCAAGCAAAATAGGACCCTTTTTGAAAGAACCTCCAAAGCGTCCAAGGGTTGTTTGGGCAGATCCTATTGACTGAACACAAACAGGCTTTCATTGCTGAGGCATTGCATCTTGGGATCTCATTCTGATACCCAGCATTGGGTAGTGTTGCTTTGGAGAACACAAAAGGTCAAACCCATAAAACTGACACGGATGGAGAAGTCTTTGGTTCTTTCATTGAACTTTCCAGAATTGGGAAGGGTAGAAATTGGTGTTTATCCCAGAGTGGACACAAAACTGAAACCTGCGGTGTATTTGGTAGGACTGAAGAGCCCTCTAGTGGCAGTGGAAGTACACGATCCCACATAACTTCAGAAAAGTTCAATTATACATTAATTACATTTAATTGTCCATGACCTCAAACTATCTGTGGGTAATTTCAATGAAGCCTTGTCATTGCTAAATGAAAATTAAAAGAGCAAAGAAAGTCATTTGTCATTTAATAAATAGGTAAAGAGTTTTTTGTTAATACTCATTGAGGAGAAAAGTGGAAAAACAGACTTACATTCTTAGGGCTGGAGAGTAAACCTCAGGCGGCAGGTTGGCGACATGTGTGGGAGCATGAAGAATGCATGAGCCCGCGGACCCAGCAGCACCACCATGCTAAAAACAAGACCGCTTGTGCCCAAAGCGCTTTTCTCTAAGCACTATTTGATTTATTTTTAAAATTCCTTTTATTATTGTTGACAGTATTATAGATGTCTTTCTCCTCCCTCCTTTCCCCCCTCCACCAGCACTGTTTGATTTAATAAGAAGGGGAAACCATCCAAATGTTCAAAAACACAGGGTTAGGTCAATACATTATGGGGCAGCGTGTTAAAGTGATGTTGGACAAATACATCTTGTATTAAGTGAACAAGAATACAAAGCAGCGTAGGCAGGACCATCTTATTTTTGCAATCCATTGTCGGAAGAGTCTGTAAGGATGGGAGGCCGAGGGGATGACCGGTTCTCCGTGGAGAGGATGGTGGGTGGGTGGGTGGGTGGGTGACGGCAGTCTGAAAGTGCACTCTGAAGTTTTGACTAATGCTTTTGCAATCACCGAAAGAAAGGGCGGGGTTTCTGGCAGCTGTGTTTCCGAGCTGTCTGCCTGCTGCTTCTGCAGGCATCCCCTGTCCTTGCCTGAGTCAGCAGCCCACGTCCTTCCCACGTCCATCCTTGGACAAGGAAGATGAGCCCTTCTCCCTCCAAGGTCACCTTCCTGGGGGAGGTTTCCTCGGGGGGGAGGGAGGACAGTATTCCATGCCTCTCCTCTCTGCCCAGCACCAAGCACTCAGAGGCATCCTGTAGCCAGCTCACCCCTGAGGAAGGTCAGGGAAACCAGGGCCTGCAGCTCGGAGGACACAGCAGTGGTGGTTTCAGAGCTCTGCTGCCGGGATGAATGCAAGGTGGCGAGAGGACATGAGGGTAACCGGGTACTATGGAGCAGACACCTGCCTACCACGGGAGGTGGCAGGGTGCTGTGGGTCAGGGCGCTGCCTGGGGGGTGCCAGGCAGACCTGGCTCTCACTCGGGGCTCTACCGAGTCTCCAGTGCTGGTGGGCACACGGCTTACCCCTCTCTCTGCCTCAGTGACCTCATCTGTGAGAGGGGACAAGGCATGGACATGCTTGGCATGGCATGTGGTATGTGGCGAGTGAGGGGTGTCCCTGACATGGAGGCATTTGGCAGAGGGCCGTTCCCTGTATTGTTATCGTCAAAGAACTCGATGGGGAAATGTCTTCTGTTTCATTTGATAATAATCGAACGTTTCCGAACCACGTCACCTGCGCCGCCCTCCACACGGTGCTGCCCGGAGCAGGTGCGGCTGGCGCACCAGGAGAGCAGGCAGTTCAGGGAGCAATCAATCGATCTCTTTCGCGTCCAATGGAATGCTGTGGTCGGGATTTCAACCCCACTGTGAGCCAGGGGCTAGACATAAGACCCACGGCTTCGAGATTATCCCGAGCTCCTAAGACTCCTGCGTCCCCAGTACAACCATGTGGCTCACTGTGTGAAAAGCAGAAAGAGGACAGCATCGCTGAAATCCTTGCTGCTCACATCTGCCGTTCCCATTAAGGAAAGCTGGACTGAGAGAATAGAACCTCACAAATAAAAACGGTGGAAAATGCAGCACTCGCCAAATGGACATAGGAAAGAAGCGAGCACCAGTTATCCCGAAACAGGAGACGAATGTTTATGTGAAAATTGCTTTTCCATGGGTTTCAGATCTAAAACTGATTCT
This sequence comes from Lasiurus borealis, assembly GCA_004026805.1. Classification (NCBI taxonomy): domain Eukaryota; kingdom Metazoa; phylum Chordata; class Mammalia; order Chiroptera; family Vespertilionidae; genus Lasiurus; species Lasiurus borealis. The sequence goes on along the minus strand of PVJN01028218.1, from coordinate 24,879 downwards.
TTTTTCAGAGGGACGGAAAAGAATAAGATGTTGCCTCTGTCATTATAAAGTACCTTTTTTTTCTGTGAAGCTTGAAGCCTTTCCCTCACTGTATCTCATTTTCTTCTTTTCCTTGGAGGCTGTGATTAGGGAAGCTTTTAACACACTCAGAATAGCTTCCAGGGAACAAGGGTCCCTGCGGGCTGCCCTTGGGGCACTGACTGGGACCCTGACCAGCGGGCAGACCACCCTGGTAAGGAGCCGAGAGAATGAACAAATGAAGAAGCTGAAGGAGGTTAGGGACTGGGCAGGCTTTGGGGTTGTTGGATGTGGGGAGGCAAGGCAAGGGGGTACTCAGGTGTGTGGCTGGAGCATAGGAGGGGCCCGTGGTGTGGCCACCATCAGCACCGACCAGGCCGCCAGCTGCAGGCCCTGCCTCCAGCTTCTGTCACTTTCTAGCCCTGTGACCTTGGACCGGTCACTTGACGTCTGAGCCTCAGCTTCCCCATCTGTAAACAGGGTTGGTGATACTGGTGCCTGTTTCACCGGGTAGCAGGGAGGGCGAAGGAGTTATTGTAGGAGGACATGTGGGGTCCATGCCAGCCCTGACCATGCATATGAGGCCATGTGCCACGTGTGTGGCCCAGGTCTGGGACACGGCTGCCCCAGAGCTGCCACTGTTTGCACAGCACGGGCCACGGCCTGGGGACTGGATTAAAACGTACAAAATTTGGAATTTTTAAACTCTCTGGCTCTGGTTCTGAAAAACATCACCTAGAAAAGAGTGGTTGGCTAGTGCTGTTTCCTCTCAAAACGTCCAGTGTGGGGCCTGTGAACTCGGCCAGCCCAGTGCCGATGGGCACCGGGACCCCGTGAAACCCACCTGGTGTTTGAAAGTGCACGGTCTGCTCCCCGTGGTCCACAGCGCCGGGAGACAGACCGGCTAGTGTTCCTGGCTCTTTTTCCGTCGTTGATTAAACACCTGCCTTGGCCTAAAATCACACCTGCTGCCTAATGATGCTTAAAGAAATATAAAAATAGGAGTGCGTCACACCCCTCACTGGGGCTGCAGGCGGCTTTTATCTGTCGCCATCCAGCACAAAGCACAAATGGCTGCAAAAATCCCCAGACGTTGCCATCACGGAGGCGCTTGGAAGCAATGGTTGGGTGTGTGGCAGTTATTCACCAGCCAGAAAGCCCCAGCCCGTCCGGAGGGCACCTCAGCCACAGCGGTGCAGCCAAACGAGCCGCGCCCATGGCATCGCGGGGTCCTGGCGCTGAAACGGCTTTTCCCAGCCTGAGCAACCCTGAATGAGCCTGGGCCCGCCGGGCAGGCTGGCATTAACATTCAAGGCTCAGTTTCCCGTTGGTTGGCGGCGGAAAACTATGTATTGGCTTATTTCAAGCCAGACGGAGAGAGGCCTGGGGACCCTGAGCAGAATGTGCCGAAGTCGAGTGGTCCTTGCCCGTAAGGTGGGATGGGACCCTCGCGATATCGCCATCCTGCAGTGAAGGAGGGGACGGTCGTGCGGGCAGTGGTGTCCGCGAGACCCCGACACCTCCCAGTAGCCCACCTAGGTCGCCCTCCCGTCCTGCTGTCCCCGGAGGTCAAGCGTGCACCCACGACGGAACAGCATTTTCAACCGAGGCTTTTCCTTCTCCTGGCAGGTGGCCCGACAGCTCCAGCCGTCCGTGGTGTGGATCGGAGACACGGAGAAAACCTTCTACAAGAGAGTACCCAACACGGAGAAGAAGGTGAGGGCTCCTCCGGCATGGCGGAGTGTGGGCTCTGCTTTTCTCTGAGCGGGGGAGGAGGGCCTTCCCCTGCTCCCTCTCCTTCTCAAGAAGGTCTTGCTTTTGCAAGGGAGGAAGGAAGCTGGGTGGGGAGGAGCAGCCCTCTCCCTGGGCCCTAAGGACTTGTCCGCGTCCGAAAGGGCGCAGTGGGCTGATGTCATGAGGCATCGTTTAGAAGCGAATGAAGGGCTGTGCGGGAGGGGGGAGAGGGGAGCTAAAGCCCCTTCACCTGCGTCAGAGGTAGGGAGCGAGTTAGGGAACTCTGCTCCATTAGAGCAAATAGCACACCCAGAGGTTATTATTAGGACTTCCTATTGTTCATAATAACACAGAGCAGAGGGCCTGAGACTTACGAACAAAGACCATCAATGGAACCGTGAGAGCAGCGCCCGGGCCTCCGGGGAGCCCTCTTTCAATTGCTTCCTTCCTTCTTTTCTCTCCTTTCAATGGCCCCCACCCCCGCACTTCCCCCCCACAGATCCCCGCAGACTTCCCACACGTTAAAAAAAAAAATGTGCAGATATACATGATTGTTATTCCACATCAATTTGCTCCAAAGCAAATAGTGGTTAACTGCGAATTCCTGATTAAATCGGTAAGGATTTTAATCACTTTGGATCCCTATGTATTATGCATCCCTGTTAGCAGGTAGGGACGATTTGGATGAAGAATGAAAGCTCAATCTTTCCTTCCCCACAGGGGCCTTGATTGGCCTGTCATTTTAGAAACTCTTAAGAGGGCTCGGTTATTATTTAGTCTGTGAACCTAGTAGTTAGCTCCCTCTGCTGGCGAAGTTGTACATGCGAAAAAAAATCCACATAGAGGCGAACGGGAAGGCAGGGGTTTCTAGGAACCAGACTGTCAATCTGAAGAGAAATGCCGGGCAGTGTTTAACCCATGCTCCTACACACCTGATGCCATCGGAGGCTTTGTCTCACTTATGGGCAAGGACTACTCCATGTCCCCCTGGACAGCAGCCTGGGGAGCAGGAAGACGGTGGACAGTGGGGACTCTGGAAGCAAGGGTTGCTGGCCTGCTCTGTGTTCACCTTAGCTGGCTGTGTCTCCTTAAACAAGTAACTTAACCTCTGTACTGGAAGAGCTCTGGTGGCAGGAGTTCACTGCACTGACAGCCATGGATCATGCCCTAGGGGAACCCTAGACTGCTGGATGAGCACATCATCACAAGGCCAGCGAGGCCTGAGCCGTCCCCAGCACAGTGGGGCCCAGCCCCAGCACCCACTCACCCCAGAACCCGCCCATCAGAGAGCAGGGCTGAGGGGCTCCTGTCGCCTCCCTGGACTCAGGCCCAGGGCCGGGTCAGCTCTGTTCTCCAGGCCCCAGCTCTGATTTCTGCCCTCAGCCAAGCCCCGGGGCCCAGGGCAGCCATGAGCATGGCCAGCCACGTTCTGAAGGCGACCACCGAATGCCGAGCTGCATCCACAGAGGAGAGCAACCGCGAGGCATCCCTCGGCTCCTCGAGGCATCACTCGGCGACCTCAGGAATCCACCCGCCCCAGCCTCTGCCTCACAGGCTCCCCTGATCCCAAAGGCACCGAGCCCGGAGAAGAATTCCACCTGCAAAGAAACCAGAGGCGGCCATGCTTCCCCACCCCACCCCCAGCCACAGCACAAGTAGCACCTGGCGGCTGCCCCTGGATTGGAGGGATTCCCGATCACACTTGGAAAAACTCTCTCCTGTAGCGACTGACCACCCCCGATGCCTCGACCACAGTGGAGGTCACTCAGTGCGTAAAAACATGAGGCTCTCCGAGGAGAGCCAGGCAGCCTGCGACTCCGGAGCTCCAGGCCTGGGGACCTGCCAGGACACCAGGACTGCTGAGGTGGCCACAGAGGCCCCAGACACAGCGTCTGTGTCAGGGAAGGGGCCCTTCTGTCTTGCAGATGAGCCGAAGGCTCTAAGGGACGCACAGCTGGCTGGGGTCACCCTGGGACCCAGACCTTCTGTTTGGATGCAGAGGCCACACCTTTCTCCCCACCTGGACCGCACCTGAGCACCAGCACCTGGTTTTCCATCTGTCCACCGCTCCCCCTCCTCATCCCCGGGGCCATAGACCACATCCCGAAAACCGCCGTGAGGCCCTCAAGCCAGAAGTGCCGGGTTCCAGGATCCTCACATCCCCAACGACACCCCTGTCCTCCACACCCGGGAGAAGCCCTTCCACGCCGCTGTCCTTCCAGCTCCTCATACACCGCACCCTGCCCAGCAGGCCTGGACGGGGCCCTGCCCTCCTCCTCCAGCTGGGAGCAGAGCCTCCCTCCGCCTTCTGTGGCTCCCGCGCAGCCGGTCAGCGGTGTGTTTGAGGCAGAGGCGGTGAGGAATGAGGCACTGTCTGGGCTGCATTTTCTGCACCATTACCCTTCCTTCCTTCATCTCGCAGCAGCCTTCCCCGCATAGCAGTGGGGCCTCCGAGAGGGCCTGGCTGGCTGGGAGCTGGCTGTGCCATGGCTGGGAGGAGCTGACTGCAGTAAAGCACACTGCCATTGCTGCAGGGAGGCTGGGCAGTCCTTTGACATTGCCCACAGTACCAGGTTTGCAGGCTGCAGGCTAGCGGCAGGGGCACGGCTGTGGAGTTTGCACTGGGATGCTGGGCTGGGATGTTGGCTAAGTGTGATGGATGAGCATGAGGACCTTGTGCATAAAGGATGTGGCTCTGAACCGGAACAGGGGTGGCCCGAGTGCAGGGGAGCACCGACTGAGTGGACTCCCCTTCCAATGGGACTGCGACCCACAAACGGCAGGAATGTCAGTCTGGACACAGCCCAGGGTCAACATTGGTTATCTCACAGATGCCCCTGCTATTTACTGGTAGCAATAGCATCTTCTGCCCTAGAACAGACAGAACTGCCCCATCATCACCATGGCAACTAGGCTGCTAGAAAGAGGCTCAGACTGTGCAAGTGGGTCTCTATACCCACAAAGTGTCAGTCTCCACCCTCGCCAGGACCCTGGGATCAGTTCTCCCACCAGTTCTCTGGGAAGCTCCCATGTGGCTCATATCAGATATGACACCAAAAGCTTAAGCAACAAAAGAAAAATTAAATAATATCTCGCCAAAACTAAAAGAATGTTTGCTGTAAAGCACATCATTGAGAAAGTGCAAAGACAACTCAGAGAAGGGGAGAAAACACTTACAAAATCATATATGGCTAAGTGGCTTGTAGCTGGAATACATAAAGAACTTTCACAACTCAATAACAAAAAGGCAAGTAACTTAAGGAAAAAGGGGGGAAACGATCCGAGTGCACATTTTCCCCAAGAAGATATGCAAATGGCCAATACGCACATGAAAAGATGCTGAACTTCATTAGCCATCAGAGAGGTTCTAACCAAAACCACAGTGAGACACCCCTTCACACCCACAAGGGTCGCCAGGGTGAAGTGAGAGAGCCCGCACCGAGCACTAAGAGAAGCACCTGCCGTCGGCACTTCGTGGAGGCTACACCCAGGATTATTAGTATCATTACGCTTGGAGACTTCAGCTGACTGGCAGAATGGGTGAGTGCAGGGGAGATGTCAGGCAGAACTGAGTCCCTGTGCTGTCCTTGGAGCGCCCAGGTGTCTGCAGCCTCCATCGGACTTCCCCCAATGGCCCCTCCATCCGGGTCCTGCTCTTCCTGCCCAGGCTCTCCCTGCACCTGGGCAGCCAGACAGGGAACTTGGCCTTCTCCCTGGCCAAGCAGGAAGGAAGAACGTGAACAACCATAGGGCCGCTGCGTGGCCAACAGCCTCACAATGGGAGTGGACACCTGTGCCCAGAGCCCAGTCCAGCCGCCCGCCTGCCCTGGAAGGACTCCTCCCTCCCCTCTCTGCCCTGCTCCCTTACCCTCCAGGGTGCACTGTCGCTGTGCAGAGCAGCTTGACCTCCTGGGCCTGACCCCCAGCTCTGCGGGGCCGGACTCCGAGAGAGACTGGGCCATCCCGTGGGCCCAGCAGTGTCCGGTCCCAAAGGCCCCACAAATTGAGCACAGCTCTTGCCCCTCCCTCAGCCACCCCTCTATACCAGCTCTGTCACCCCACCTGCCCTTCACTTTTCCTCCTGAGAGTGGCATTTATCAAACGCCCACTCCCTTCCCTGGGGGCCTGGCCTTTCCTGCAGGCAGGGCTCTCTCTGCCGGGTGTGTGTGTGGGCACACAGGGCCAGACACCCGGTGTGGTCTCTGCCGGGGGTCCACAGACCGCTGCAGGGAAGCCGTGCGTGGGCTTTAGCTCAACATCCACACCGTAATTCACTCCATTGTCCCTGAACCAACTGAGAGCAGAACTGGTCAGGACTGAGCCTGAGTGTCCTGCGCAGACTGCTCACTCCACGTCCTCCTCCTCCCAGCTTCCCCTGGCCCCTGTGCTTGGCCACGTTCACTTAGAGCCATGGTTCCGTGGCAACCTGGCCAAAGCTGACCCCTGGGGTGGAGGTCGTTTTCCCTGGGCCGAGTCTTGCTTCTCTCCCTGGTTAGCGCTGAGATGCCACTAAAATCGCAGGTTCACGTTGTCTCCAAACTGCCTCAGAGGCAGCAGCTTCACCCTCACATAACAGGGCGCCTTCACGTGTGAGATTCAGGACCTGGTGCCTCCAGTCCCTGCGGCCAGCAGAGGAAAGCTCGGGGTCCCCTTTGGAATAGCTCCGGGGAACGCGGAACCCCGCAGGCTCCCTGTGCTGGGAAACCCACCGCTGTTTCCCGTTCTCAGGACCGAGGTGCTAGAATGCTTCACAGGTGCTTCCTTCCTGCCCCTTCCAAATCCGAATTCCAGAGGCTGAGGACAGGAAGCGCCTGCCGCCAGGGCACCCAGACCAGGGAGCAGGTCCCTGTAGCCCAGGCCAGGCTGGTACGCGGTGCTCAGAGAGTCGGTGTCACCTACCTAGGCTGCAGGGGCTTCTGCTTAACCCTTTTCTCTGCCTGTGGCTCATGGTCCCCCCTCTCTCTCTCCCCCAGAATGAACCCAAACGCCTGAAAAAACAGCTTCCCAAAATCCTGAAGCTCCTGAAACCCAACGACAGGATTCTGATCGTGGGGACCACACGCCGCCCTTTTGATGCCGAAATTCAGTCTTTCTGCAAATTCTACCAGAAAATCATCCTGGTTCCCAGGCCAGACTATGCGTCCAGATACGGCAAGTACCCCAGCCGTGCCCCTGAGCAGCGACTGAGACTGGGCCGTCAGGTACTGGGAGGGTGGCCCAGGCACCCAGTCATCGCCAGGTGATGTCCCTAGAGTGGCGTGCGCACTGTTGTCGGCCAGGCTTGGTGCCACGAATGTACTAGTAAACCGCTGGGTCATAGGAGCAGAGCATGCACCTCTGCTCTTCTTTTTACCTGAGAGCTAAGGTCATGAGGCAGGATTGATATTTTGGGCCCTGAACGTGACAAAACCCTCATGGGTGCAAATGTTTCTTATGAAGGGTAGAATGGGGTCACTCATCTCCTGTTGTGCCCACGGTGACAGTGTCTTTCTCGTATAAAACCATTTCTTTTCACCAGGTCACTCATTATTTTTGCAGTCATGAAGAGTGAGTCTAGGATCATGTTGACTCACTTAAACACTAACTACAACAGAAGCTTACTTTTTCAATTTTTTTATTTTTCAAATTCTACTTCTTTTGAAGCATTTTTGATGGGAACAATAGGAGGAAGAGACCCTGAGAGCAGTGGGGCGAGACTGGAAAGAGCCAGGATGGGGGCTCAGACAGGGGACAGCTGGGTAACCTTGACACCTCAGTTGACTTCTGAGACACCGTGTTCTCAGGGCAGTTGTGGCCCTGGCCAGAGGTGGTGGGCAGAACGTCAAGCACCGAATCCACCCCCAGAAGAGCATGTACTTGGTGATGGAGAGGGAGGGAGGCAAGCTGAGGGGCTGAGGAGCGGGCTCTCTGCAGCTGTAAGTAACCTCCTCAGAGGCTGAGAACAACACGATCCGCTCTCGTGGTTGTGAGGGCCCACCAGGCTCAGTTGGAACGTTCTCCCTGAGCTTCTCAGCGCTTTGCTGTCAGATATCAGGTGGGGCTCTGCTCATGGGGAGACTGCACAGGCCGCACCTCCAAGGTGTCAGTCCTATGACAGAATTAATACTAGCCATCACTGGCTCAGCTGCCAACTGGACAGCTGTCACCTGGACAGCCTCTACCTATCCTCTGCGTGTGGCTTTGCACAGCACAGCCTCTGTCCCAGAGGGAGCATCCTAAGAGCAACATTTTGAGAGGTTCAGGCAGATGTGGAAGGATTTCTGTGGGCCAATATCAGAAGTCACACGGAGTCACTTTACCGCTTAGGACTGGTCACGAGCCGCTCGCAGGGCAAGTCCACATTCAAGGGCAGTAGGTACACATGTGTGAATACCACATATGTGGCTCATTGAGAGGTCACCTTCACCTCCAACGGTGGTGGTGGTGGTGGATTTGGTGTTGAGATGGGGATGGGGTGCAGTGGGGCTCTACTAGAGATGATGGGGCTCACAGTGGCAGTAGAGGTGAAGACGGTGGCCAAGGTGACATGGTAGCAGTGTTTAGTATTCATGATAATTATAAAAATGAGTAGGTCAGACCTAGTTTCTAATTATCCTTACCCAGTCACAGTAGCACCATCAAAATAGAGGGGATATATGGTCCTTTCTGGTTGGTCCTGAACTCCTGGTCAGCTAAAAGCACAATTCTCTCCTCCTCACCTATTATAAACTCCTAGCTTAGCCACCCCATTTGCAATGTGCACTCATTTCTATCCTGATAATTTATGGTTCTGGCTTCATAAATCCATGTTATACAAAAAGTATAGGAGGACTCAGGTCCCAGTTCTTTCTCCATCCATCTAGTGTCTTCTTCATCTTCTAGGACCTCCACTCAGTCCTTTGCATCCAACCAGCATCAAAGGAAAGGGAGAAAGACAGTATGGATAATCTCAAAGGAGATTTTAGGGACCGGACCCAGAAGGCCAACTGTTCTTCCACCCATATTACATTGGCCAGAATAGTCACATGCCCCACCAAGGTTCAAGGGAGGAGGGGTGTGTAGTCCAGCCAAGGAAGAAGTCAGCACAGAAATGGGTGAGCACAGCAGTGTCAGCCCACTGAGTCAGTGTGGAGGACCCCACACTCCTGGCCTTATCGGAGCTTTCCCACCCATTCCTCACTCCCCTTGGCCAGGTGTACTTTCTTGTGCCTTCTTCTTCTCCTCTTCTTCCTCCTCCTCCTCCTCCTCCTCCTTTTCCTCCTCCTCTTCTTCTTCTTCTTCTTCTTCTTCTTCTTCTTCTTCTTCTTCTTCTCTTTCTCTCTCTCTCTCTCTCTCTCTCTCTCTCTCTATATATATATATATATATATAATACACACACACATAATAATCTGGCAACTCAGTGTGTATACTGAGTTGCCAGATTATTATGATATCTGAATGCATAATAATCTGGCCACTCAATATATATATTAGAAGCCTGGTACATGAATTTGTGCATGGGTGAGGACCGGCCAGCCTGGCCAGGGGGAGGGCACATGGGCGGTTGGTTGGCCTGCCTGCTGGTCGAGCTCCTGGTTGAGGGGATAATTTGCATATTAGCCTCTTATTATACAGGATATACACTGAGTGGCCAAATTATTATGCATTCAGAGATCATAATAATCTGGTTATTCAGTGTGTGTGTGTGTGTGTGTGTGTGTGTCACTCTTAATGTTATCTTAGTGGAATAAAATAGGGTTCAATTTGGATTGAATAGTTTCTATTGTTTGACAAAACCATAGGCTCTTTAAAAGTGAAGCTATTGATGTACAACAAAGACAATTGTGTTCTTTTGGACTAGATCTGCAGATTCCCACCTGAGTCTCCTCAAGGCATTGTCATGGGAGAGGAAGGAGAGCGTCCCACACTGGTGGGCAGGTAGCCATCCTGCACACAGCAGTTGTTGTGGGCCCAGAGCCCTGTCCACTATAGCACACGGTTCTCATGTATTTCCTTTTTGGGGTGATTTGTTCAGGCCGCCATTTTTTGGGAATCAGAAATGCTGCCCAACATTTCCTCCAGTGGCACGGAATATTCCTAGCCACCGTGGCTGAGACATCCATCTCACAGAAAGACTATGCCTGTCTTTGCAGTGATCAAAAATGGTCTCTTCCAGCCCATAAAGCACAGACTGCAAATCCATAATGGGGGCCTTTGCTCCGCCATCCATCTCCCAGCCCAGAGCCAAAGGGGTAAGGAGCAGTCACAGTCCCACCTGTCACATCCTTGAGGCAGCATCAAGGAGTGACGAGGCCGAGAACAGAAGGGGATGGATCAGCCCAAGGAAACGCAGTCCTTAAGGTTCACCAGATCTAATTCTATATCTCCCTTCTTGCCCCAAAACAAGCTATTTCCTTCCAAACATCTCTGCAAAGAAAACCCGCCCCAAGGTTGATTAATGTCAACTGGTCCCCAGAAATCCCTTTGGGCTTCCTTCTTTCCACTTCCCTAATGCTGCTCCTCTTGCCTCTCTTCCCCGGGTCTGTTTTGCTAATAACCCAATTCATCACAGACCCCCATCCTGGACCCGGTGTCTGCTCAGGTGAGCCCTGCCCACATCTTCTGATTTTCCTGGAATTCCAGGCTGCTATGGCCAGCAGCTTGTGCATAGTATATTACTTATCCCTGGGGCTTCTGCAAAATCCCGAGTAAACACGAACTTTAAGTTACTGTGTCTGGAGCACTAGCCAGGGTGGAGTCAGTTTGGATGCAGAAGCAGAGCAGGAGACCCAAAGTCCTGATCCCTGGTCCCTTTCAATCCATGGAGGGGAGGGTGTCCATTAGCCTGAGAACTGAGTTGCCTTTTGCATCTGGAAGGGAGGAAAGAAAATAATGCATCGCTCTGTCAAGAGGGCCCCTCTGCTGCCTTCAGCCCTCCCACCCTCAATTCCCTGGCCCAGTACTCACAGCCACGCCCATTGTTGGCCCTGGGCCTGTCCTGCTCTTGTGTTCTCCATGAGCTAACGACTCATCGCCTCCATGTGCCCTCCAGGCTGTGACTCACTCTCCTCTGCCCCCTCACAGCCCCACAGCAGCTCGTTAAGGTCAAGAATAGCCGGTGGCTTTATCAAAGGAGCTGAGGCTGTTCTTTTAAAGGCTGATTTGTTCAGTTCATCTAACACGTCAAGCCTGGTTGCCCTTCTCTGGATCTGGGATCTAAGTATAGAGGTGGCTCTGGGCTAGTGGGCAGGTCCCATGGTAACCGTGATGCATCCCCAGAGCCCCTTGCTGCGCCTCCATTAAACTGGTGAGCTTTGAAGTAACCAATCTTGAGGAATCTTGACCAAAGTTCTACACGAGTACCAAGAATCATACACTTAGATGGTCAATGGTGTGTTTACACGTACATGCCAGCCCAGAGTTCGTGTAGGTCTTTGCTCCACAGTTCATGCATCTTTACTTATAGACATTCCTTATGATGGAAGGGGGAAGCCAGGGTGCTTAATGGTTGGCAGGGGGAGTGTGGAGTATTTGCTGTGGGTGCCTTTGGCCAGTCCACTCTGTGCTGCAGGTAGGCATTTGGCCCATGGGTGCCCACAGCTGAAATTGTTCTGGATTCCCAGCCTGGTGTATCTACTGGTCCCAACTTTAGGGACAACCGCTGAGACTCACCCATAAAACGCATTCCCTTCTCCGCGTCCAGTCACCACTCCAAGCTGCTGCACTTTTCAGATGCCATGAATTTGGGCAGCAGATGGACCGATCCCTGGGACAATGCTGTCTGTCTGTGGTGGTTTATTTTGACCAGGGGCTGTGGCTTCTGGGGTCTCACCCTCCAGCAGTCATATTCCGATAAGAGCACTTCCCACCTCTGCAATCTGTCTTTACACAGTAGCTTTGAAATAGCCTTCAGTGTATGTTGCATGATTTCCTGTAATTGACATCTTAATGAGCAGTAGGGAACTTTGGCACCAACCGGAATGACTAATAATTATTATTATTACTAAAACAACGTGCCCGCCCTGCGCGAGAATGGCGGTCTCCCAGGGGCCCGGCAGACATTCTGATTTCTCACGCAGCCTTTCCCCCGAGGCAGCAGACCCGGGGAGTAAGATGCTGCTGTCGGGGCCAGTTTGAGGTCCTTGGAGCCCTGGCTGGACTCCTTGCCCTAACTCTCCACGCTTGAAGCCGAACCTCCCACACCTTGGAGACACCGGCAGGCCCCGTGGCAGTGTCCCTTCCCAGCACCTCAGCTCACCACAGGGCCAGGGACCCTCCGCCAAGGAGGACAGTGGAGGTGAATTGTTGGAGTAACTCGTGGCCCCAAAGCCGGGCTCCGATGTGGTCACAGTGACCTTGCCCGTCATTTCATGCCTTGGCGGTAGTTAGAACTTCACGTTTCACTGAGCCCTTTTGAATCCAGGAGGTTGGGTGACATGGTCACTTCATAGACCCAACAGTGCTCAGAGCAGGTATCAATGGCAGCCTTTTTAAACCGTTTTAAATATTCCTCCAGGAAGGTCGAAATGCTCTAGACACATTTGAGCAGATCTTCCCGGCTCGGAGACAGGTGGCCTTGCCGAGGGCCTCCCGTCTGCCTGCGGGTGCACCAGTTACCGTGAGCCTCACGCACTCCCTATCTTTCCAGAATGGTGTGGTTCTCTAAGTGTAGCGTTATCTCCAATGGAGCGTGGCGTCCATTCTGTCTCTCACATTCAGTAAACCTCAGGAGTCACTTGAAAATTCATGTTCACAACACCCTGTATCCTGAGATCCCTCAGTTGTCCCGGGTTCCACTAACCCAGAGAACAGCCGGGCACCGGTCTGGTAGGTCAGTCAAGCTGCGTGTGTCCACATTTGTGGGGAGTAGCGAATAAGGGTCAAGTTGCTCCATTTAACACAAGGTGCCTCACACCTACAGGGAACTGAGCCCACCCAGGCACTGCAGCTTTGTGCAGAGAACCGGATTAATCCTGCCTTCTCTGTTCTCTCTGTCTTTCCCACCGTCTCTGAAACAACAGTTTTGTGGCAGCAGATCATTCAGCTCCACGGAGGAGTCATTACGAATGCCTTGAACATAAGTTGCCTGGCGAAGGTCACCGATGGCTTCACCCAGGGACACATCGTCCGGGTGGTGAAAGGGGTGCTCACTGACCGGAGACTCCGGCAGCAGGCCAACAAGCCGCTCATCGCCCTGGAGTTCATCGTGGCTCTCAGCAGCTTGGACCCTGTATACCAAGAGGAAGAAGACAGCTTTAAGGTAAATGGCGCCCATACGGTCTCAGCAGCAAATCCGCCCTGAATTTCAGGAATTTGAGCTCTGCTGTATGCAATGAAACGTGTGGGTCACAAAATCTTTCCATCCTTAGCAGTAAAACATGTATCTTCCAAATTTTAAGAACATCATGGTCCGTGATCTTATAAATTAGCAGCCAGATTACAGAATCGAGTAGCAGCACCAATACTATTGGATTCATACATACACACACACACATGTACACTCATACATGAACCTGCATGCACGCACATGCCACACATCTGCACACATGCCCTGTCTTGCTTACTCACTGGTTTTTACTTCGTATTTCAGACAGTGGAACAAGTCTTGTGTAGAGAAGACCATTCCCGATATTACAAACCAATGCTGGTTTTGCCCCATTCTTGCCATCATATTGGTACTTGAATTCAGGGACCAGCAATAGGGAATCACACCTGCTAGGAGAACACACCAAAATTTAGTTTTCCGATATTTGAATACATTCTGAGATGTTCAGACTTTCCTAGATTTGGAGGAAACTTGGAGAACCAACTCTTCCAAATCTGTCTTTTATAGAAGGAAAAGGAGTTACAGAGGCTCTGTCCCTCCTTATCCAAGCACATTAGCAGCCTGCCCCCTGAAGCCCAGGAAGCGAGTACTCCTCAAAGTCCTTTTAATCCAAAGAAATGCATTGTGTCCTCTTTCTGGGCCTGTACATAGTTCCTGCCCAACTGGGAAGACAGGGAGGAAAATGATATCCGTGCAATGTTGCCCACCCCAATATCAGCCATGCAACCATTAGAGAGAGAATCCGAATTCTCCTTCACCTCAGCCTCTGGAAGCCTGCTTGAGATTAGTAAAAGTCCCTCTACACTGTAACCTTGTCCCAACCACTCGAAAACTGTGTTTCCCTCCTGCTTTGCCACGAATGCTTCCAGGGAAGGTGGGAAATAGTCACAATGCTGATCCCCTGGAGGATGACCTGGCACAGCAGCTGGCAAGCTTTTCCTGTGCAGGACCACAGAGCAGCTATTTTAGCTTTGAAAGCTATGCAGTCCTTGTTACAACTGTCCAACTTTACCTCATGCGCAAAAACATCCATCCGCAGTAGGTACGTGATGGACATGGCTGGGTTCCAATAAAACTTTATTTGCATAGACAGACAGCAGGACCGATCAGGCTCATGGGCCATAGTTTGCTGAGCCACGCTCCAGCAAAACCAGAAAAAAATATTTCCACTCCAAGCTGCATTTTTGCCAGGCATTTGCATTCCTGTTCTTGTTAACTATTCAATATTCAAGCCTTACTAGTATTGATGGTAAATATTTACCCTCTTCAAGGAATATATCATATTTTTCTCGGAAATTCCAAATTTTCTTCTCCTTTTTTCTAAAATGTAATTTTCTTCCTTATTTGGAGGAACAAAGTTTAGGGTGATAAAATACCTACGCTTTCTCTGAGCCGTGTTTTCCACTTTGCAAAATGATCTCTTGGTTCTGGGGGTCCAGTAACTACCATATAACTGATCACACAATTCAAGAGAAGTAACTGCTACCATTTTGTACCCTGGAGTGAGAACACACAGGCTTCTCAGATTTGTTCTTGGCATATTTGATCACTTCATTGTTTAAGGAAACTATGTCATTTTACCACCATTTTTATCACCCCCGAATTCCCTTCTACTGCCCATTCATAGCTGCAGGGCTGAGCACAGCACCTGCCCAATCTGCCTGTTCAATAAACTTGTTTAGGGACGAGTTTCCTGAGCAGATAGATGGATGGAGTGGCCCTGTCACACTCTTGAATAATGTGACACTGTAGTTGTAGCTGCTTATAATCAGCCGGTCACTTCTGTCCTGAGAAACCTGACCTGTGCTCTGACAACGTGTCAGACTGAGGTCTCATGGAGCCTCCAAACATTTTGTCCCTGCTTCGTGGACGTGATGCAGGACATATTGAGTGGTAACAGTGTAATAATCAGAATACTGTTAGCTCAAACATATTGACTACTTAGGTGTCAGACACGCTATTAATTCATTTAGCCCCCTGTTTTACAAATGAGGAAACTGAGTTATGGAGATATGTGGGAGGCAGAATAATTTCTCCTAGTCCCTGAAACATGTGAATATGTGAGTTTACATGCCTAAGAGACATTAGGGAGCAGGTCAAATTAAGTTTGCTAAGCAGTGGACCCTGAAATGGGAAGGCTATGCTGGCTTAACCCTGGGAGTCCACTGTGATCATCAGAAGTAAGAGGAAGGGATCAGAAGAAAGAACCAGAGTGAGAGCAACAGCAGAAAGACTTGGGTACCCGATGTCACCAGCTTGAGGACGTAGAGGGCCCCACAGCCAAGAAAGTGGGTGGTCTCTGGAGCTGCCCTCCCTTGGATCCTTCAGGAGCGAGCGAAGCCTGCAGATCCCTTGATGTCAGCCCAGGGAGACCCGTTTTGGGCATCTAATCTGCAGAAATAGAAGATAATATTCTGTTTTAAACTATGAAGTTTGTGGTACTTTGCTACAGAAGAAAATAAAAATAAGCAAGAGTCAAAGAGACTTTGGTTCCAAGTCACACAGCTAGAAAGGAGCAGACTGAAATTCAAACCTTATTCCAAAACTAAAAGCCAATTCCATTACCCATATTCTCTATTGTGCCTCCATAAATCATCACCTAAGTACTTGGCCACCTCACTTTATACGTTAGCCAAAGTTCAAAGAAGGATGAGAAGATCCCCAAGCGCCAGAAACCAAGAAAAGTCTCCAGTGCAGCAGAGAGAGAGAGAAACAAGGCACAGAAGAAAACGAGATTGAGTCATGGAAGTAGTGGCAGCCCTGCACCTTCTGTGACTGGCTCTCTGATCTCCCCACCTCACCCCGGAGGACCCACTTCCAGACACCACCAGCATCATTCTAAATTCTGCATCTGGGCTTAGAGGCCTGGATAGGAGCAACTGCAATACTGCTAGGGCAGGAGGAATAACAAGAAAGGAAGAGACCAGAGCAAACACTCCTACTCAAAATGCGGCTAAAAATCAAAATTCCAAACATTTTAGGAAATCTAATTCTAAATATAATCTGAAAAAAAGTTGAAATTTATATCATACAGATGTTCAAGAAAATAAATGAAGGTATAACTTCCCATTAGAGGTATGCACAAAGTTTTGAAGCAAAGATGGAGAAATAGAATAAAAGGAGATCAGTATGAAAACAATTGCAAAAAGAAAGTGTAGGAATTAAAAATATAGTCACTACCATAAATGGAGGAAATAAAAAAGGGATGAACTCTAGAGTAGACATGGTCAAAAAGCAAATTAGTGAATGGGGAGGTGGTCCTGGGTCTACCCAGAAGGCAGCACAGAGAAACAGGAAGCTAACACCTATGAAATATAATCAAGAACCTTTAAAGAAGATTCCCAATTAAAAGAAGATTTTTGAACAAAGGAAGAGAAGAAATAATTTGAGGAACAATAATTTTGAAGAAATACTTGCTGAGAATGTGTCTGAATTAAAGGCATGAGTTTCAGATTAAAAATATACTCCAAGGAACCAGCAAAAGATAAAAAATAAATCTACTCCTACACCCATTATTGGAAACCTGAGAACAAGACCACAGACCAGTCTTAAAAGATATCAGGTTACCTACAAAGAAACAGCATTTAGGAAATCAGACAGCTATCTGACCACAATAGATGCCAGAAAACACTGAGGTCGTTTCTGCAAAGTGCTGAGGAAAAATAATTGTCAACCTAAAATTATATCCAGCTAAGCTCGCATCCAAGAGACAGGAGAAAATAACATCTAAAGACACACAGAGACTGAGATAGTTTCCCACTCACAGCCACTTCAGAGAGCAGTTTGAATATAGTAGCTAAAATTAAAGATGCTCATGACCTACAACCCCAGGAATCCTTTCTATGTATATAACCTAGAGAAGTTTTCTCATGTGTATAAGGAGAGATGTAAAAGTTGTGAATTTCAACATCATTCATATTAATAAAAAATTGGAAATGACCTAGATGTCAGCAACTAGAGCATTGATAAATAATGTAAAGCATAGTCATTCAGTGAAATATTACTACTACAGCCTAGCCAGCATGGCTCAGTGGTTGAGTATCAACCCTATGAACCAGAAGGTTATGGTTCGATTCCCTGTCAGGGCACATGCCTAGATTGCAGGCTCAATCCCCAGGGTGGGATTGCATATCATCATCATCATCATCATCTTTATCATCATCATCATCCTCTCTCTCTCTCTTTCTCTCTCTCTCTCTCTCCCCCCAAAATCAATAAAAATATATTTTAAAAGAAGAAAGAAATATTGCTACTACAAAGTTTATAAACCAAAATGTTTCTCAGGTTTCAAATAAAATGTGAAGGCTGAGGAAAATGCCATCACAGGCCCAAGTGCAATTACTTAACTGCTTTGTTGATATTTTTGGCTTCAATGTTTCTGCCATGTTTTCAGTGGTCTCCCTTAGAGTGTTCCTCTGATCTCCCATGGTGCACACACGGCCACCAGTCCAGCTCCTAGCAGCTTCTGTGCACCAGAGAGGCCATTCATATTAGCAAGAAAACCCACACCCTCGGGATCGAGTAAGACCTCTGGGGGACAGGTAATTTCATCAGGAAGCGCTGTTGATTATATTCAGCCTGTAGTTCTCTGAAACTGTTAACTCCTTGAGTAGAAGTCCCAAATTATATAGAAATACCAGTGACAAAAAATTTGGATAAAATATACATAAAATGCCCATAGTTTAATGGCAGCCTTCCCCTTCCATCTTAGCAAGATCTTCTCTATTTTTAAGAGTATTCCAGTGAATTTGTGTCATTTTTGACATTTTCCTAAATATTTGTTTTGTTTCAGAGCTGGTATGCCAAAACGCCTATGGGTAAAAAGCGGGCCTTGGCATTGATGGGAGGGAACACAGGAAGTGCAAAGGATAAAGGACAGAAGGGGAAAACGGAGAAAAAGAAAAAGTAATGCCTTTCTGAGGAGCCATCCTTGAGTCTCTCTCGGGGATGACGGTGGCCCCGACTCTCCAGTCTGAAGAAGACCCACGCTGATGCCGCAAGCTCCTCAGCCCCTGGCTCGCTCGGCTAGGCCTTTGCTGGGCTGTACACCAGGTCAGCTGTCTGTGGCAACTGTTTCCAGAGCTTGTAATTGTTCCTTAGCCCAGGTAAAGTCTGTACATGACCAAAACTCACTCTTCACACTCCATGACGTTTTCAAGTTGGATACTTCATCTCATGAGTACGAGTTGCCAAATTTAAAATTTGATAGTTAGGAAATACTCTAATTTGACAACTAGTAAGTAACTAGAATCTATTATAAGAACACTAGCTTTTTATTAATCCATATATAATGTATATTCTCTTGCACATATTTTAATAAATTAATTCTTTGCTCTATTAATAGACTTTTTATAATGGAATAAAATTCTATTGTCCTTTAACTGACTCAGTAATTTACTTGCTTGAACTAAAAACATTAAAAAAAATGTCGATCTTCTAACTTTGAAGATGGGGAAACTAAGGCCCAGGTTCATACAAAAATAGAATAAGAAGAGATAATTATGAAAAAAAATCATAAAAAGAAAGCTTAGAAGTTAAAAATATAGTAATTTATATAAAATGAAAAAAATAAAAGCGGTATGAACTCTTAACTAGACATGGTCAAGAGCAAATTAGTGAACTGGATGACAGTCCTAGGGGAATTAGCCCAGAAGACAACACAGAAAAATAAAAAGATAAAATCTATAAACTACAGTTAAGAACCTTTAAAGACACTGACACCCAACTAATAGAATTCCTAGAAGAAAAGAAATATCAGAGAGACAATAATTTGAAGAACTTGCTGAGAATTTTCCAGAAGTAAAACATGAGTTCTAAGACTTTTAGAATGTTGGGACTGAAGTAATTGCCCTTTAATTCCCTGTCTGCTACTCTTGCAAAGTACCAGAACAGTGGCAGGCCATTCCTAGATGAAAACTATGACATAAAAATAGGATAAATGTGAAGAAGAAAAAACCTAAATGAATAAGTAAAAAAAAAAAAAAAAAACTGAATAAGAAACCAAATAAAGAATAGAAAAGCAAGGATTCAAAGAGAAATTTGAATTTTATATGAATATGAAAGGAGTGGAAGATAGTCATCCATTTCTCAATTGTGGTGAGAACACAGGAAGGAGACTCACACTGAAGTGGGATGAATTTAATTTGAGATTTATGACTACCCCAGCTGACAGTTTTTAGTTCTACCACAGAATGCGGTACAGTCCCCTCCTCTGTAGACCACAGTAGATGTCATGGTTTTCATGGATTCCCAGGAGGTTGGGATTCAGTGCTCAGAACCACCACTGGTTTCCAGGTATCTCCTGGCCACCAGCACATGCCCCTCGGCTGTGTCTGTGCAGGAGGCCAATGCCATGGAGGACAGAGGGACACAGCCACAGGCCCCTGTGCTCTGACACATCTGAGTGCACCACGAGGCCGTCCCCAGTCTGTGCTCTGCTTTCCCAGTGCCCTGCCATGGACTTGCCTTCTCATATCAGAGGATCCCTAATTTCTGGACGGGGGGCCTCACCTCCCCATGCCCACTTCATACTGTTTACTGGCCAAGGCCCAGAGTGACCCAAGAGATAGACAGACCTTCCACCCTTATCTCAGAGAGCAGTTTGATCTCTCCTGGGCACTTGCACGAAGACCCTTCCCATCATACATCATGGGAATCAGACCCAGAGTTATGACCCAAGAAGAGAACTTCAAGACTCTAGAATTTTATTTTCTTTGCAAAATAATAGGATCTGGATAATAAAATTTGAGTATTATGATAAGGAAATGGACATTATTAAAATGTTAAAAAGGAGACCATTGAACTTGGTCTCGGTTTAATAACAAGTATACTTTATCAGAACTCATGCAAATCTGCTAGAGCTTAATAAGCAGTCATTAATGACAAAATTTTAACCAAGCCCTGGGCTCTGGGGCAGCCCCACCCAATAGGATTCCTGCAGTGGGGAAGAGGTCTGGATCTGTGCTATCCCTTGGCTCTTCAGCACTTGCATTGTGGCTGCTGCCATTGGATTTATTTTTTAAGTGAATGAAAATTTGCATTTAAATTGCTACATATGGCTAGTGTGACTGGTGTATTCACACATGTAGCTTTAGAGTAACTTGAGTCTTAAACATTGAAAAGATGGCCCACGTTTGGCCGCGGCACGCTTCCTCTCTCAGGGAACGCTCATATTGAGTGGTGATCACCACGGGTAGCTCTGTCTTCTCCCAGCCGTGACCCCGTGCCCTTTCTGTGGCTAAGTTTTCTCACCAGGTCCACAGGGCTCCCATCAGCCAGCCCCACCTTCTGGTTTCCAAGGACCATGATGTTGCCTCCCTCCCCGGCAGGCTTTGCCCCCTTCTCCCTCTGCCAACAGATGCCACCTACTCCGTGCTGAGCAGACCCCCGTGTATGTCAGTACAAACTTCACAAGATTCCAACAGGCCATAACCCAGCACCTCTGGCATGTACACCACGGCCTCCTACGTTGTGAGGGTGGCAGGGATGTGTAGATATCTGGACATATGCAGTCACAGAGACATATATTCCACTTTTTATACATACATGTAACCTGTTCCACCCCCTTGCTCCTTTCACTCAATAGTATATCTTGGGGGTTGTTTTGTATCAGCGCACATAGATTGGCCTCGATTTATCTGAGCTGCACAATCCCCCCTCTATGGAAAGCACATAATAGATTCGGCCAGACACCCTCCTGGCAATGATGCCCACCCTCTGGCTCTCCTGCCAAGGCCACGATGAATTTCTTTTGGCATCCTTTTATGTGGGCATGTACAGGGAGGGGGGTCTGCAGGGTAAATTCCTAGAAGCGATGTTACCGGGTCAAAGTACCTGTGGATTTTTTAATTTTGGCAGCTCTAGCCAGAGTGCCCTCCGAAGAGGTGCTCATCATCATGGCCTCACACAGGAGAATAGGTGCCCCTTCCCTCTCCACCCATGGGGCAGGGTCCCTAGGAGGGTGATGCAACCGTGGCTACAGCTCCGTGGCCCTGACACGGAGATGGGAGAAGTGGCAAGCTCTGATGTGAGAGGAGAGAAGAGAGGAGCTGGCGTGGCATGGGGGGAGGGGGGCCTGGAACCAAAAAGGGGAGCGCGCGCTCTTCCTGCAGTTCTACCTGAGTCCTAGCTTTTTTTGAGCCCTTGTGTGACAATTAGCTCCTCTCAAGCACGTTCTTAAGTGAAGAGGAAAGTCATTAACGTCATTAACCCTTGTTAACGGAGCATTTGGTAGAATGAAACCTGATGAGAGTGGAATTAGAACTGGGGGTGGGGTTTGCACTCCCCGCCCAGGGACCAGCTGGCTCCGGGTCCTAGACCTTTCCTGGCAACCTGCTCCTGAAGAGGTGTCCCAAGATCCTCGGGCTTGAACACATCCACCCAGATCTGGCAACAACAGATCACCCACAGCTGAGGGATCTATGTTGGAGACTCTTCCGGATCATACACCCAGCTTACCACAGAGGCAGTCCCTGTGGTCAGTGTTCCTGGCTCTGTCACAAGACTGACACCGGGAACCCAAATCACCGAGGGGTGTGGCCTCTGCTGTCCTGAAGGAGGTGCTCACAGCTATCATGCCCCTTACGTCATCACCCACAGGGCAGGGCAGGGCAGGGCTGGCGGTGAACTCGGAGATTCTGATTGGAGAGAGGCACGGGCCAGTGCTAACAAAAGCAGAGGGAAGAGTGGCAGACGAGCTGGCAGCCACCTAAATGGTGAGATTCGGAAAACTAAAGGGACGTGGCCCAAACCTGTGTCTCTGAGCACCGGAACCTTCCCCGTGAGCACCGGGCATCCGACGCCCGGCCTGTCAGAGGGCTCCCCGGGTGCAGTGCAGGGCAACAGACGGTCTCCTCCAAGGAGCCCCCATCCCCACCCAGTGGCAAGCAAGCTCTTCCTTTTGGCCTCAGAAGTGAGCCTCTTAGAAATTAAGTCTAGTGCCGAAACCAGTTTGGCTCAGTGGATAGAGCATCGGCCTGCAGACTAAAAGGTCCCGGGTTCGATTCCACTCAGAGGCACGTACCTTGGTTGCGGGCACATCCCCGGTGGGGACTGTGCAGGGGGCGACTGATTGATGTTTCCCTCTCATCGATGTTTCTGACTCTCATCTCTCTCCCTTCCTCTCTGTAAAAAATCAATAAAAAATATTTTTTTTTTTTAAGAAGAAAGAAATTAAGTCTAGTGTTTAAGCAAAGGCCAGTCTCACCACCATTTTCACCCTGGCCGGCTCTGCACACACCACGTTTTCTACGCTCATGCGTTCAGCCTCTGCCTCCCTGGCTGCTGTGAGGAGGAAACCCAGCCAGGACCGGGCCTTCAGACCGCGCCTGGCCCAAGCTCTGGGCAGCCTGCCCGGGGCCGGTGCTATAAGGGTGACCTCAGTTGTATGAAGGCCCTCACAGTGCTGGATGAATGCTTAACATACACAACACATATATACATATGCACACATATACCTGCATGTGCACATACACACATGCAACACATGCACACTACACACCACATGTAAATGGGGACACACAGAGACACCGGTATACACACATCCCATTCGTATGAACACACACACGCCCTACACAAACTCACATATGTAACAAACACACACATTCACATGCATACACACACTCTGCACATGCTGCACACATGCCTCCCACAGCCCCATTTCCTCAATAGAGCTGACAGCATATGCCGTAGCCCAGCGTCCCTGAGCCTCAGGCCCACCTGGGGCGGGGGGACCGGAACAGCAAACAGGGAGGATGCTCAGCAGGTGCTTCTGGGCCCCAGAGTGAAGGGGGGTGTGGGGCAGCGGGCGGGGCAGTGTTTACTGTCTACACCTAGGGAGTGTGCGCTGAAAACATCCGCTTCCTGCTCCTTGGGGAGTCGGAGAGACCCAGCTGCAGCAGGAAAGGCTGACGCACACCCCACTGCCCCAGCTGCATGGGGGTGAGAGCCAGGAAGGGCTGTTGCCGCCGCCCTGGAGAGCAACCCAAGTGCCTCTCCATCAGAAACCACAACCACTGTCCCCACTTACACGCAGGGCCCAGAGAGGTCGGGGCCTGCTCAGAGTCACACAGCTGCTCTGACACCACAGGACATGCGCAAGATTTGGAGGAAGGAGCA
The DNA here is from genome assembly GCA_004026805.1 of Lasiurus borealis. NCBI lineage: Eukaryota > Metazoa > Chordata > Mammalia > Chiroptera > Vespertilionidae > Lasiurus > Lasiurus borealis. The sequence continues at coordinate 1,726 of PVJN01028218.1, read as the reverse complement.
AGAGGGAGTCTGTGTACCTGGTGATCCAGAGCTGGTCCTGTGGTCCCCAGAGAGCCATGTGTATTTCCTGGTAAAAGATGGAGTGAGTTCCATAAAGATCCTCCAAGCTCCAAGTTCCTGTGGCCCCGAGGACAGAAGCTTCCCAGAGACGACAGATCTGCACATCCTTACCCCCAACTGTGACCATGGCCAAGGTCATCCATTTGTGATACGGGAGCCACAGCCAGGCTCACCCCCCAACAACTGGGTTCCGATACATCCTGGAGGAGGCGCCCAGGAACACCGGGCAAAGTCCTTCACACGCCACCGAACGTGCAGCCGCACACAGCACTGGAGCCCGCGTGCCAGAGCTTCCTCCTGCAAGAGCAAGACCTGGTGCTTCTGGGGAAGGGGAGCAGCAGGGCTCAGAGCTGGGGTGCCTCGCCTTATTTCACATCCCAGAGTCACAGCCCTGACGCTGGAGCCCTGTCTGGTCAGAGGTCGCCTCTTCTTGGAGGGCAGGGGCCACATGTGTCCATGACACACTGACTGGTCAGAGCCCCTGGGGACCACGGAGGGGCTGCCTCCGGCCTCCAGGAGGTAGGTGCAGGCTCTTCGCTCCAGCCTCGCCTCTTGCTGGCGCTGCATAAAACATTTTTTAAAACTATGACAAGCCAGTGCAAATTCAAAGAAAAGAAATCGCCATCTGCAGATGGAGGCTGGGCCACGATTGCGCCACGTGTGAAAGGCTGCCGGGGAGACAATGGCTTTAGATATTCCTCGGATTTAAAAGATGTAGCAGAGCAAATTCTATAGCATCTCCGTCTGCTGCCAATTTTAACGTTAATTTTTGGGCTAAAACTTTAATCTCTACAGGTCCTCAGAGAGCTTATCTGGAATCCCGGGGTGAGTTTTTAAAAAGTGGATAACATGGTAAACAATGAAAAATGTGACTTTTAAGGAATCGAGCGATAATAAAAAAAAATGTCGGAAGCGAGCACGTTTTACCCAGCTCAACAAAGGTCCAGAACAGGACATGATCACCCTAACATACCCGGAGACCAGACACTCCGAGGAGAAACAGGAGGAGAGGCCACCCTCTTTAATCCCACCTCAGCCCTGTCCACAGCCACTGTCCCCTGCAGGCCTGGCTGGGCATCGGGTCACACTCCAGGCCTACAATTGGGTGTCCACTCGAAAGCTTGCATCACAGAAGAAACCCAGGGAGCTAAAGGGGGTCCCTAATCACACACACACTCCCCACGTTCCTGCCCAGCTGCCTACCCCACAGTCTGGCTGGTGCCAATTACACATCCTCTGCAGGGTCCTGATTCTGGGCCCAGGTCTGCTTAACTGCAACCGTCTCCTCCTGCACAGCAGCCCTCACACTGGCTGGACCCCCTGCAGTGGGAAAATTAGATGCAGAGCAAGGCCACTTGCAGACATGGGACCAGAAGGAGGTGATGATGGAGGGCCAGCCTGGAGGTGGGGGCACCAAGCAGGACCCCCTCGCCAACCCCCACTCTGAGGCCTGCGATAGGGACAAAGCTGTGGACCCAGACTCCGGGCAGTCCCTACACCCACCGTGATTTCCCAGAACCACCCCTTGCGACACTTGTCCGCTGGGTATGGAGCAGCAGGGCCACCTCTAGTGCCATCCAGCAGGGGCCTGGGGTGCATTACCAGTGTTTACGGGGCTCAGAGGGTGGGGACACCTCATTGTGTGGTGGGCGCTCCAGCAGGACTG
>PVJN01028217.1:0-27411 GCA_004026805.1 Lasiurus borealis | reverse complement strand
CTCTGACGGGCAGGTGGCTGAGGCCGGGGGGCCAGGGAAAGCTGACAGGCTGTGCCTCCAAGCGTGGCTCCGAGGTGTCGTGGCGGGCTCCCCGGCGTTTCTCAGCAGGCAGGAGGGTGTGTGAGTATCTGCCTGGGTATCTGTCTCCGCCACCAGACAATGCGATTCACAAAGCAGGGACGTGCCTTTGTCTCTGCAGCAGTCCCAGTGCAATAGGCCAGCACAGAGCTTGGCACACAAAAGGGGCCTAGGACATATTAATAGGGTGGGAGGGTGGATGATGGATGGATGGATGGATGAGAGAATGAATGAATGAATGAATCAGTGAATGAATGAATGAATGAATGAATGAATTAGAAAGAGGTGGGCCCTGGGGTCTGTTGTTCCGGAAACCTTCCTGCAATGGACCTCTTTGGCTCTGCTCCCAAAGGGAGGGACCCCTGTGTTTGCTCAGAGGCCACTGTGGCTCCAGGGATCTGGTCTGCGTGGCACCCTGATCCCCGAAAGGACCCTAGGAGGTGGGAGGCCTGGATCCACTGAGAAACCTCCCTCTTGGCTTCCATTAAATGGAAACTGAAACGGGAATTTCAGGGGGAAATGAAAGGCAAGGGTGGCTGTTGTGATTATAGTGCTCTCTCACTTCTAAGCAGCTCTCTCCGCTTCCTGTTTATGCCCGAAACCGAGCAAAAGTGACCAGATCGCTAAGGGGAAGGGCTTCTCTGGGGATTTCTAGCCAGATCGGCAACAGGAAGGAGGACTCTGCCAAGACACAAGTCGGACATTCGGGCAAGCTGGCAGGTTTGGCGACGCCCCTGTGGGCTGGGCACCGTCGGGTTTCTGAAGGAGCTTCCAGGTCCATCCTGCCTTCGGGTACTACCACTTAATGTCCAGCTCCCAGGCCTGGTCCTGGGGAGCTCACGTGAAGTCAGTGGGAAGGAACTGGGGAGGGGTGCCCCAGGAGTGTGATACGTGCAGATGGGATTGTCAGGGCCCCCTGGGCAGCTGCGTTTCCCTTCCAGACACCCAGCCGGGAAGGCTGGCTGGGGCCAGACCTCCGTCTTCCCATGAAGAATCAGCCTGTCCTCTGGGCACAGGACAGCATCCCCAGATTTCAGGGAGGGACCTTAGACCCAGTTCCTGTCCTGGCTACAGACCTGTGGAGCTTGACGCAGGGAGAGGGACACTTGGGGAATTGGGAACGAAGCGGAAACAGTGACAGGAAAGCAGCTGAGCAGTGGCAGGCTACAGGACCTCTTTGAGATCTAACAGTGCAAGGCCATCTGATCTGACCGTTCTTCCCTGTGGCCCCCATACACACCTACGCATACACCACACACATGGACACACATGTGCACATACACACGTGGACATGTATCACACACATGCACACACCTCCCAGATGGGCTCTATGAAGATGAGACATTTCAGCTGATTCCTGAAAAATGAAAAAAGCATCCTGGCTGAGATTATTTTAGGCAGAAGGGAGAGTAATGGCGAAGGCTTGTGCAAGGGTACTGTGGTCACCTGGGGGAGGCCCTCCACCACCAGTCCTCCCTGGTCTGTCTTGGGGTGCCTGCATTCAGGCCCTCGCAGCCTCTTCGGGGCTGAAGTCTGTGTGGCTTCCAAGCCAACCCTGCGGACAAGAACCTTCGCAGAAGCTGGGAGCCCTTGGACTCAGCTCAGCTTCCCTACATCCACTGCAACTTCGACCTACACTCCCTGCTCTCCCGCCCTCCCCTCTCCTCTCCTCTCTGTCCCTGCCCTTCCCTCTCCTCCCCCGCCCCCAGGAGCAGCCTAGCTGACCGCTCCCCGCTGGAGCGCCTGGAGGAAAGGGGAACCCAGCCCAGGAGGCCCGGCTTACGCTCTTTTAACCAATTTTGGCTTCTGCCAAAGGCCTGAAGGCCCCCACCAAAGGCAGCTTCTGTCACCATCCCTCTTCTCCCCAAGCAAGAGCGCACAGAACCCAGCCACCCGCTAGCGATGGAAAGGAGGGGGCCAGGTCGGAAGCGCCCACACAGGTGTTTCCTGGCCCTCGCCAGCGGGGTCTCTCTGTTCTCAGGGATACGACCCGCCCAGGCCGGGAACCTGAACTCCCCGAGAACAATGCCGTGGTGAAGGAAGGATCCGATGTTATTTTCTTCTTTTCGCGTCCCCAATTCATTCCAGAACAATACTCTGGTCCAGTATGATGTAAGTGAATGGTTAGAAAAATGAATTTTTTTAAAAAAGGGAGAATACAGATTCCAATTTTTTTTTTTAGATTCAACAAATTGCTATAAATGTTTCTAAACGTCATTTTTCCATTGGTAGATACGTCATCACTGACAGGTTACCTATTGCAGGTGTGTGGGGGGGGGGGTCCACAGGTTGGTGGGCCACCCAACTTAGGAGCACTGCCTTGGAGCTCTCGGGAGAAAGGACAGCGTCTCCTCACCCCAAGGGTGTGGAGCTTTGTGGAGTATGGAAGGTTCAGGACATTAAAGAAGAAGCCAGAAGGAGGGATAGCCTTTCCCCCAGTGAACTGTGCGGCTAAAATTCAGCCTCCTTTACAACTGCTCCTGTGCAGAGAGACAACAGTGCAGGGGCCTGGGGCTCGCCTCTAGAGCCCATTACCTGGCCACCCCAGCCCCGCCACTCACTGCCCTGTCTGAGATGAGGGAGCAGGCCTGCACCTCTGTTTCCCATCTGTACTATTTGGATAACGGGGCTCTCTCTCAGGCTTGTTTGAAAGACTGGGTGAATTAGTAAGTGGATATTCACATAGAGTCACGCCTGGCAAACAGTGTGGTTTCTTTAAAATGAAGCTTGAGGAGAACAGGGATTTTTATTCTTGGATGTTTCCCAAATGCCTAGAATCATGGCAGGCGCATAGTAGGTGCTCAATAAATAGCTGTCCAAGAAATGAAATCAATCTTCTAACGCATGCTGAGATTCAGACCGCCACGTGTGCCCCATTCTTAACTCTGTCCTCTGTGCCGATACCCCACTCAGTGCCTATAACATGCTTTCTGAGCCCCATACTTGGATTGCCCCTCAAGTGTGAACCCTTCCTGGATTGAAATACAAATATACCGTATTTTCCGGCGTATAAGGCGACCCCCAACTTTTCTAGTTTAAATATAGAGTTTGGGATGTACTCGCCCTATAAGATGACACTCGGCATACAAGATGACTCTCAACTTTTGAGAAGATTTTCCTGGGTTAAAAAGTCATCTTATATGCGGGAAAATACGGTATATATTTTTAAATTGTAAACAAGATCTTGAAATGGGAGTTAGGCCCCTAATCTGGTTCCAGCCTGTGTTTCCAGGCATATGGAGACTGGTTTTCATTAAGATGTCATTCAATAGACATTTATTAAGCACCTACTGTGTGCCTGGCACTGTGCTAGCACTGGAAGCATGGTGATTTGCAAGACACTGTTCATACCCCATGGCGTCAGACAGGAGGTATGTGAAGGTGAATGGGGTGCGCCCACTAGGGCAGTCAGGGCACAGTCAGTGAGAGCCCGAGACAGGGGCACACCTCTGGTGACAGCCGGGAGCTGAGAGCCGAAGGATTGTGGCACACGGCTCCTGCCAGGGCTCTGCCTGCAGGGTGAGTGCTAAGGACAGGCTGAACAGGACTCACAGGAGCTCAGTGCGGATGGGCAGGTGCTCAGCCTGCTGCTAAGCAACCTTACTGAGGCTGAGGCTGAGGCTGTGGCTGAGGCTGTGGCTGTACAGCAGGACCCTGAGATGGTGTCAGATCCCCAGCCCTTACCAGGCCGCTCCCGGGACTTTGTCCCACCTTGTACACACTCCGAGCCATGCATGTAACAGAGGCCTGGAAACTCCCTCAGCCTGACAGAGAGAGAGAGAATGAAGATCGGACTGATTTTGAAGTAACACGTGTGGCTAACAGAGACACCACTCTCACTTCCCCAGTCGGTTTCCATGTTAAAGGCCTGGTGATGAAAAGGAGGAGGAGAGAAACGCCCAGCCGTGGTTTGCAGGACGGACTAACATAGTAAGAGCCAGCCATTCCTATCGCAGCTGCCTCCGGAGCGAAGCCGGGCTGGGCCCAGCGTTATGCCGTCTCTGCAGGTTCAGCCAATCGCATGGGCAGCAGCAGTTGCCCCTCAGACAATGACGGCGTGTGTGCTGCCAGGCGGGCAGCTTAATGAGGTGAAACCCTCGCCAGCAGCCGGCAGAGCGGCAGACTGTCCCTGTGGGGATGAGGAAAGCATCTGAAATGCGAGCCCACGTGTCCCGTGGCAGAACCTTCTGGCCACACATCCCATCTCCAAGGAAATGTCTTTTAAAGAGGTGACTCTCTTTTCAGCTCGGTTACGGGCACAGGCTTCCGTGAAAACCTCAGAAACCAACACAGAGCCAGATGTCTATGTACATATGTCTGTACAGGCGTATATATATGAATATATAAAAATACGCTTCTCACCTTTGGTTTTTATCTGAAAACAGCAAGTGGACACCCTCTGCTTTGGGTTTATGCATACCCCCTTTAAAAATTCTCCCCTTGCCGAAACCGGTTTGGGTCAGTGGATAGAGCGTCGGCCTGCGGACTGTAGGGTCCCGGGTTCAATTCCGGTCAAGGGCATTTATCTTGGTTGCAGGCACGTTCCCACTGGGGGGCATGCAGGAGGCGGCTGATCGATGTCTCTCTCTCATCCATGTTTCTAACTCTCTATCCCTCTCTCTTCCTCTCTGTGAAAAATCAATAAAATATATTTTTAAAAAAATAAAAAATAAAATAAATAAAAATTCTCCCCTGGCGTTTAGAAGGGAGCCCCTTCTGAGCTGTCCCAGGCCAGGCCAGGGAGCAGGGAGCCGGCAGAAAGTGTGCTCTGCTCCGAACTCTCCTTCCCAGCGCCGGAGTCTCCTTGCAGACTCTGAGACACATGGGGAAGCAAGAAGAGATGTGTGTCGCTGGGGGACCTGTAGGGACTGGTTCAGGGTGGACCAGGGGAGGAGAAAGATTAAGCAATCATGTCCCCTAACCATGCCTCAGTCATCAAGACAAACAATATTTCAATGCAGGAATTTTTTAAAAATCCTGCAAACTATGGCCATACCGTTATTGCTCCCATTGTACAGATGAGGACACTGAAGCATAGCAAGGTGAAGAGGCTTTCCTAAGATCAAACAGCCAGCAAGGAAGTCTTTGGGCTTTGAAGGAAGATGCCCAGCAGAAGGAAGGACAGCTCAGCTCTAGAAAGCCATCAGAGGTGACCTTGAGTAGGGTGTTGAAGGATCAGTAGAAGTCTGATAAGAAGAAAAGATATACACAAGCTGGCTAGCAAGTGTTCTAGAAGAGCAAGTCTCTCATGAGAGGCCCTGTCTGGCTTCCCTGGGCCCAGGCCCTGCCCTGGAATCAGAGCAGCAGCAAATAATATGAATAACCAACATTGGTGGAGTGCCAACCCTATGTGCTGAGTACTGAATGAAATAGTTTATTATCTCCTTAAACCCTCACATCAACTCTGAATGGCGACAGCCCTTATTTCCGTTTAGCAGGTGAGGAGTCGGAGGCCCCAAAAGGTTAGGGAACTTGCTGGAGGCCACACAGTAGTAAGTGGCTAAGCCAGAGTGCAAGCCCAGGGCATGCTCAGTGCACAGCTCCGCTGGGGAAGTCATCAGGGTCCACACGCCCGGTTCAGATTGCGATCCGTGCGTGCAAAACCCAAGAACCTGGCGTCAGAGCCGCATAGGTAACCCAAACACGGTGCCCATGGTTCTCAAACTTTGTCATCAACCGGAACCTTCCAGAGGGCTTGTTCAAAGAGATTTCTGGGCCTCACCCCCAGAGGTTCTGGTCTCTGGGATCTGGGGCAGAGCCGAAAATTTGCTTTTCTAACAAGTTCTCCAGGGATGCCGCTGCTGCTGCTGGCCTGGGAGCCGGACACTGGGAAGCGCCGCATTATATTGAGGCTTCGCAGCAATAGTCAGCGCTGGTCCCCTCAGCTGGAGGGGAGACACGGTGCAGGAGGAAAGGAAAGAAGATGCTACTTTCTCCCTACTACATAGGTCAGAAGCAACCCACTGCTGTGCCCTCAGCCTTTTTTTTTTGTATTCCAGTTGCCTTTCTCTGATATTTGCATTGAACAACTTCTTCTTCTCCTTCTCCTTCTCCTTCTCCTCCCCTTCCTCCTCCTCCTCTTATTCTCTTCTTTCAAAATATATTTTATTGATTTTTTTACAGAGAGGAAGGATAGGGATAGAGAGTTAAAAACTTTGATCAGCTGCCTCCTGCACGCCCCCCACTGGGGATGTGCCTGTAACCAAGTACATGCCCTTGACTGGAATCGAACCTGGGACCTTTCAGTCCTCAGGCCGAGGCTCTCTCCACTGAGCCAAACCGGTTTCAGCTGCATTGAACTTCTTGATTGTCCAGGCTCCCATTGCCTTCTGGGCATGGGGACTCGGATGACTTCCCCACGTGCTGGTGCTTCTGTGGAATCAGGCAGCCCCCAGTCCCACCACCTCTGCTCTTCCCGGATCCACACAGATGCAACCGTCCACGTGAGGAAGGAGGAGCACGGCGATCACGTGTTTTCTGGAAGCTCTCCGGGCTCCCCAGGGGTCTAATTCTAGCCAATATCACTCACTCCATGGCTTAGTCAGGAGTCTTGGGGTTACAAGTGGCAAAACCCAACCGGAAGTGAACGGAGAAAATTGGGCGCTTACTCACAGAGCCCGGTCACAGGAAGGGTGGGGGCGCAGCTGGCCGCAGGCCTGACTCACCCGGGCTCCGAAAGCCACCGGCCTCTGCTCTCCTTCCCCTGCCTCTGCCTCTTTCTGAGAGTCAGCCTCGTCCTTTCAGGCAGTTCTCTCCTCTCTGCTGGAGACATGGCTGCCATGGACTCTAACTCTCCACCCTGCACGTCTGCACTCAGTGACTTAAGGTGCCATCCAACCTTGTTCCCAGTCAGCCAGTCACTCTCAACGCTGTTTGCAGCCCTTGCTGGCGTGCCTCTGTTGGTTGGGCATCCTCCCGTGCACCGAGAGGTTGCTGGTTCGATTCCTGGTCAGGGCGCAGGCCCTGGCTGCTGACTTGATCCCTGGTAGGGACTGTGCGAGAGGCAGCCAATGGATGTTTTATTCTCACATCGATGTTTCTCTCTTCCTTTCTCTCTAAAAATCAATTTTATAAAATCTTTAAGGAAAAAAAAAGTTGTTTGTAAAGCTCTCAGAGAAGGAGCATTTACATCTTAACTAGTGACTGTCCCCCCTCCTTACATGGCCACTTAAGGACTTGCTTCCTGTGCCAGCGCCTTATCCATCTTGTCAGCCCTTGGCATAAGAGGACCTCACATACTTATTAGAAAGCTCCAATTCTTTTGTGCGGAGGGTTCTTCTTTCACAAGGCAATTGGCAGGATCCAGGGGGCACCAGGCAGCTCACCTAAGGCCTCTGCCCCTGGTCCACCGCCCCAGACCGGCTCCTGCCATCAAAGCCGCTTTTCTTCCTCCATTCCTCTGCTCCTTTGACCCTGCAAGTTCATCCCAGCCGCTGAGCGCAGGTCCAGTTGTGACTGATAACATCATTGGCATCCTCCCACTGTGTCCTGCACGCACAGTCAACATTCAGCGAGGTCTTGTTGGTTGACTGGGTTCCAGGCATTTTTACTGCTTGACATTCTAAGTGACTCTGAAACAAACAAAGATGGCATCTGTGAACATGGGGAAGTGGAGCCAGAAAACCTGAGTCTGGGTTGTGGTCTGACCACTTACTGGGAGATCCCGCCTGGGGATGAGCTGATGGCGGCCACAAAGCTTCCTTAGAGAAGTTCTGCTCAGAGCACGGCCTCTGAGCAGGTCAATAAATCATTAACACATAAATATAACTTAGTGGATTTCTACTTCTAGCTGAGGCAAGGAAGGAGATCAGGGAGGGAGTGTTTTTAGTTTGAATTTTTAACAAAAAAGAGCCAGACCTGTGGACCCACCTAGAATATTCAAGCTCCATAAAAAGCAGACCCCGCCCCCCCCCCCCATACACAAGTCCTGGGTGGGGGGACTTTGGCATATGGGAGACGGCCACTTCAAGTACCGCATCCACTTTAAAAATGTGCTCTAATCCCTTTAAGCAAGCAGGAATGGGTGAGAAAGGGTTTTGTTTTTTTTCCCCCATTTTGTTAAGAAATAATTGACATACACCAATTCTAAGTTTCAGGGGTATAGCATAATTGTTTGACTTACATATATTATAAAATGTTTTCCTTAACCATTGGTTTAGTTGACCTCTGTCATTTCATATAGATATAATAGAAAGAAAAATGACTTTCTCCTTGTAATGAGAACTTATAGGACCTGTTCTCTTAATAGCTTTCCTATAGTCACACAGCAATATTGGCTATCGTCATCATGCTATCCATTACATCCCTAGTACTTTTTTTTTTAAACATATCTAGTTTATTTTATAACTGCAGGTTAGTACCTCTTGACCCTCTTCACCCATTTCACCCCCATCCCCACCCAGCTTCCCTCTGGCAACAACCAATCTTTTCTCTGTATTTATGAGTTTTATATTTTTTGCTTCGTTCGTTTGTTTTTTAGATTTCACATATAAATGAAATCATATGGCATTTGTCTTTTTCTGTCTGACTTATTTCACTTAGCGTAATGCCCTCAAGATCTGCCTAAGTTGTCACAAAGGGTGAGATTTCATGCTTTTTTATGTCTGAGTAGTATTCCATTGTGTATATGTACCACAGCTTTTTTATTCATTCATCCATTGATGGACACTTAGGTTCTTACATGTCTTGGCTACTGTAAATAATGCCGCAGTGAACATAGGAGTGCATATACCTTGTTGAATTTGTGTTTTGATAAATGCCCTGAGGTGTAATTGCTGCATTGTATGGTACTTCTACTTTTTAATTTCTTTTTTTAAAAATATATTTTATTGACTTTTTACAGAGAGGAAGGTAGAGAGATAGAGAGATAGAAACATCGATGAGAGAGAAACATCGATCAGCTGCCTCCTGCACACCTCCCACTAGAGATGTGTCTGCAACCAAGGTACGTGCCCTTGACCGGAATTGAACCTGGGACCCTTCAATCCGCCGACGCTCTATCCACTGAGCCAAACCGGTTCGGCTACTTTTTAATTTCTTGAGGAAGTTCCATTCTGCCTTCCCTAGTGCCTGCACCATTCACAGTCCCACCAATGGTGCACGAGGCTACCCTTTGCTCCACATCCTGCCAGCACCTGTTATTTCTTGTCTTTTTTCTAATAGCCATTCTAATAGTTAATATCTCAGTGTGGTTTTGTTTGCATTTCCTTAATGGCAAGTACTGTTGAGGCAAAGGGTCCTTTTGACAAGGGTGCTCTCCAGCTAGCTGCATTAAAAAGTTCGATCAGGCTAGCCTGAAAACCTAAGTGAATTTGGGGGACAAAATATGTTCATGGTTTGCAACAACTGGTCGATGGCTTGGTTTTTGTTAACATCATAAAGATAGAAGCTGTTTTCCTCTGGCCTCTCTCCCCCCCTCCATCCACTTCTCTTTTTTTCCCCTGCCATCTCTCTCCTCTCTCACCATTCTCTCCATTCTGTCCATTCATGTTCTCTCCCCTCCCCCATCCTCCCTCCCTCCTTCTCTCTCCTCTTCTCTGCTCCATCTAACTACTCTTATTTTCTTGTCCCAGTAGTCCACAGATTGTTTAGGGTGACTTGTAGTAAAGAAACTAACATGTTAAGATATAAATAAAACATACAAGATCCAAGTGGTGTAGAATCTAACGGAGTGCTTCTGGAGTATGAGGCTAGTTCTTTAAGCCCAGTGGCAGATGTTCACAGCTGTGCATCAGTGAGGTCCTTTGGCTTATTGGATTGACTGTTAAGAGTCAATTCATCCCGAAGAGCACCTTAGCATCAACGGGTGAATGAGAGTGGCTGCTGAGATGGCTGAGGTCAGTGAGTGGGAGGGAGGGGTTGTTTTGATTCTGGGAACAGATTCCTGAGCCTAAATTCAGTGGCCCTCAGTGTGTGACCTATGTATATATAAGAGCATTTAAAATAGCTTACTAACTAGGAAAATCAGGCTTAGGATATTTTAATGATTTATCATCCCAGACTGCAATAAGGGAAGAGCATTGCTGAGGTTATTTCTTGTTTAATGAATTGTTTTTCACTATAAGGTATGTTCACATGATTCAAAATGAAAATGTGATTTAAAAGGTACACAATGAGAGACATCTTTGTGTGTGTTTTTTTTTTCATTTAAAAGTAACATTCAATTACAGTTGATATACACTAGTATGTTAATTTCAGGTGTACAGCATAGCGATTAGACATTTATATGACTTACAAAGTGATCACCCCAAAAAGGCTAGCATCCATCTGACACCATATGTAATTATGAAAACATTATTGACTATGCGCCCTATGCTGTACTACTTTCATATCCACATGACTGTTTTTATAACTGGCAATGTGAACTTCTTAACCACTTCCCCCTTTTCCCCAACCTTCTTTCCATCTGGCAACCATCAAAATGTTCTCCATATCTATGAGTTCATTTCTGTTTAATTTCTTAGCTTATTTGGCTTTTTTAGATCCCACGTGAGATAGTTTATTTTGAATGCATGTTCCCTATTCCTCCCTCTGTTACCCCTCAAGAGATAACCACTTTTAGTGGATTTTTTTCTAATCAATATGTAGGAGCACATTGATTATGTAAATATAATCAAATTCAAAAATATATTCTTATTCCCCACCCTTTTTACACAGGAGGTATGATGCTACATACAGTATTTTGCACCTTCTCTATTGTGTTTTGGCTTTACTTTTACTAATGACATATTCTGGAGAGCTTTCCATGTCAGTACCTATGATCTTATTTACACACACGCACGCACACACGCAGCTGCACAGTGCTCTGTTGGGTAGATGTACTTTATTCCAACTTCCAACTCTGCTCCTTTAACTGGCAGCATGCTGTGGCCTCTGAGCTTCCTATGGGCTCAGCTGTGCATTGAGAGAGCAATCAGAACCCTGGGTTGCTGTAATCAGAGCCTGTGACTGGGAGACACCCCTTGTTGCCTGGAGACACCCCTTGTTGCCTGGAGACTCAAAATCTGGTCTGAGGCCAGGCTCTCTGGATCTCAGTGTTTATCCACAAAATATTTCGGTTTAAAACTCTGTGAGTCAGGATGACAGGTGGTATTAAATAAACCATTTACACAGAAAACAAGCATCAAGGTATGAATTTATTACGTAAGTCACCGTAAGTAATGTCTTTTTATAATATCAAGAGGTTAAACATCACTTAAGAAATAATCCTGATGGGATACTAAAAATTCACCTAGAGTGGATATGTTCAGCCTTCTTTTCTGAAAATCTCCTTCGCTGTGTAATTATTGCACATCATATGTCTATTTCCATAGGAAGCTGACTTTAAAGACAATACAAGGTAGTTCATTTTAGAATTAAAGAATGGGTGCTTTACAACTTTAAATATTTAGTACATTAACTTTTTAGAAAGCAGGGCACAGCTGTAGAATATTCCTGCACTAGCCATTTACTATCCATAACAAGGTAAAATGTGTTTAGGCTCTTTTTTAAAAAAAATTTTTTTTAATTGTCTAAAGTTTTACATATGTCTCCTTTTTCCACAATTACCCCCTCCCCAGCCATTCCCACCCCAAGCAAGCCCCCCTCACCCTAAGTGTTTAGGCTCTTTACCCCTCCATATAGAACATGCCAAATTATCTTTTACAACTCTGAGTTTTCTTGTATTCCATTGCACACCTTTCCATTAACTTGGCATCTCTTTCACCTCACTGAACTGGTGAAGAGGGCATTTAATAAAAGGTAATTAAATGTGTGTGTGTGTATGTGTGTGTGTGTGTGTGTGTGTGTTTATCACTTTGTTGCAATTCATAGCAAACTTTCCCATCTTGCAGTAATTCTCTTGGCCTTGACTTTCTGATCTGTCTGAGGTTAGCTGTCAATACCCTGAATAACAGAATTCACCTTCATTGGTGATTTGAAAAAGCAAAAATAAAGAGCTATCATCATCTATTACAAAAATATTCTGTTAGCCTTCCGTCAGATGTAAATATGATCGGTTTCCTTTATGTCCGGGTTTTCCCTGCTCAGCCTTTCTCTGATGTGCAGGCAGATGCCACCGCCCCTCTGACTTAGATTTTCTATTTCCCTTGTGTGTGTGCCAATTAAAGCAAGCCCCAGGATGCGCTTATGAGTTATTTTCAGAAATTCGTTGTATAAGAGATGTTGATGGTCCCCTGCACTGTTTTCCCTCAGTCCTCTTTCCTCACTTCTTTCCACGCCTGTCCTTTTTCTCCTTTGAAGTCTGTGTGTTTGGCATTTTTTTGCAAAGACCTTTCAGACATTTGGGTTATTGTAATGGGTGATTACATCAAGGGAGAAAGTTCCAATTCCCTGACTCGTTATAGAAGCATTTCCTAAAGCATATGTCACACATCCTCCATAGTCGTTTCTCTGCCATTTATTTTGTGCAAAAGCTTATATTTGGGGTCTGATGCTGTTTCCTTTCTCAAACATTTTAAAGGGACTGTTTCAACTTGAGTGATAATTTATAGGAACAACCTAATGAACATCTGACAAGTTAGCATCATTGAAGTTGAATTTTCATAGAATTTTGGGGAGAAGCTGTATGAGTGTTTATAGGACGATGGAGTGACCTTTTAGATTCTGCTTTTCCTCTTCACAATGTGATTTCCATGGACTCAGGTCAACATATTTCAGCTCAGGATAAATCTTTTTAATCTCTTGGTCACTATGTTGATATCTCTTCTTCAAAGCAAATTATTATATCAAAGAATACAAAAATTGGATAGTTTCCTGGAGTTCTTTTGCTATGAGTAACAGAAAATTATATCTCAGCTGGCTTAAATAATAAGGATGCCATATAATCACCCATAAAAAGAAGTCCCATGATGGGGCTGCTCTAGAACTGTTTGATTTCACTACACGGGGACATCCTCAAGGGCCCACTTTGCTCCTCTCTGCTCGTTCTGCCATCAGGAGGGGCCTATCTGGGTCACCAACCAGCTGCCTCATGGTCACAAAGTGGCTGCCACAGTCTAGGCCTCATCAACCCTCATAGATATGGCATGTTGAGTGGAAGGAAAGAGGGAGATTTCTTCATCATTTTAAAGAACAAGAAAAGATTTCCCAGAGGCCCCAGTCAGTTTCATTGCTCCTTCAGTGTTTCATTGGCCAGTGCCTTCCCTACACGAGTCACCTGTAAGGGACCCAAGATTTCCATGACCGGTTTAGTGACGCACAGGACCACGTGGAGGGGAGCGGCTTACCCGGACCAATGGGTTCTATTTTACTAAAGGAGGTTTCTGCTACACTTCTCTTCTGTGCATTCTAGATTCCCTTTCTTGTCCTATCCAAGTTGTAAGTTGGCCCTGTGGGAACATAGATCAGACCTCCCTCTGTCTCCAAAGACCCCCATCCTAATCTAAATGCAAGACCGATACTTTAGCGAAGAATTGTTTCTCTAAACAGACTCATAGACACAGAGAGCGGCCCGGCGGTTACCAGAGGGTAGAGGGGTCGGGGGACTGGGTTAAAAAAGATGAAAGGATTAAGAATTCCAAATTGGCAGTTATAAAATAGTCACAGGGATATAAAGTACAGAATAGAGAATATAATCAATAAGTCGGTAATATTGCGATAACTATGTATGGTGCCACGTGGGATCTGGAACCGAGAGACGGACCACTTTTTAAGGTATCTGATTATCTAACCACCCTGCAGTATACCTGAAACCAATACAAAATAATATTAAAGTAAACTGTAATTGAAAAAATTAATTTAAATAAAAATTAAAAAAGTA
The DNA here is from genome assembly GCA_004026805.1 of Lasiurus borealis. NCBI lineage: Eukaryota > Metazoa > Chordata > Mammalia > Chiroptera > Vespertilionidae > Lasiurus > Lasiurus borealis. The sequence goes on along the minus strand of PVJN01028217.1, from coordinate 13,574 downwards.
TTATTTCTATAAGCATCCTTTACAGGGGAAAATACGTGTGTGTGTGTGTGTGTGTGTGTGTGTGTGTGTGTGTGTGTTTAATTATTCTTCCTTTAGGAAGGAATGACCTTGGGGAAAAACAAGCTCCTGTGTTCACCACTACCTCCTTGATGGTTTCCTGATGGTGTGGCTGACAGGAGTCCTGAGGACGCAGTGGGCCGCTCTCCAGGGTGTTGACGTGTGTGGGTGGCACAGTGCACACACACATTCCCATGTGGTGCTGCCACAGCCCTGTCTGTAAGTGACCCCCATGGAGAGAGTAACCCTGGGGGAGAGTCCACAACCTGCTCTTTACAGTCTTAGTCCTTCTAACTGGCTCAAACATGTAGGCTTCCATCAAAGCAAAAGTGAAGGCCGCTGGCTACCCAGGACAGAGGCATCTTTCCTTTACCGCAGTCGGCATCATTCCAAAGCACAGGTCCTGTGGGTGTGGGAGTGTGAGTGGAGTCAATGCCATTGCTAGAAATTGGCCTGTTTCCTCAGGACACCTTGCCTATTATAAGGTAATAACTTCCTTATTCCTGCACATAGAATCAAAGTGAGTCGTTTTGTAGATGTGTATGAAGAAATATAAGTATTAAATGGAGGACTAGGACTTCTGGTGTCTCTTTCAACCACGACATTTCCTGATCCCACGAGCCCTCTTGCAAAGGGCTCTACTAAATCCCGTGAGATCAGCGTGTGCCCAGCATCCTGTAATTCTGGGGCAATGCTTTTTCTCGTGGAGAGAAAAGTAAGAGGACAATGTTGACAGGCTTTCTTTCCCTTTTCCAGATGTCTTCTCAGTGCTGAGTAATTCTTTTTCGATTAATGGAGGGCTTTGTCTTTGGTTAGTGGGGACTTCCTTGAAGTTAGAGATATGGGCTCACCTTGGGCAATCCCGCCTTCCCTCCGATCTGCCTGTGGGGCGAGGGGCGGGGCCTGGGAGTGGTGAGCCAGGGGTGGGACTGGCTCCCAGAGAAAGGTCCCTGCCTCCCTGGTTGGGAAAGGAGCCAGGATATGTTGTGGATGCTGCCTTGAGCAACATTCTCTCTGGGTCTCACAGTTTGGCTTGTTCCTCTAATAGTTTTTCCTCATAGTTTTCACGGTCACCATATTTCTTTAAGACTATGCCTGCCAAGGTGGCACTGAGGAGGATTTTCAGAGGTAGCCACTGCCGCCTGTAACACTGGGTTGCCGTCCATCCTGAAGCCTCATTGGCTCACCTCTCACAGAGGGTACTGAGGACGCCTTGAGGACTGCCGCTCCGGTGGCCACTAAAGAAAGTGCAAGTTTCCATGGCCATCCACCACCAGGCTTAGCGAGGCACAGGATGTGAATGGCCCCGGAACATAAACAGACATCTGGGGACATCGTCACAGCTTGGGACACTTGAAGGCTGATTCCAGAAAGCTGAGCTGGGGTGGCTAGTTGCATAGAGTTCTGTTTTAGCTCAATATGGAGAAGAACATTTTGACATGAAACTTGATGCAAAAGGAATGGACTGAGTATTGGTTTCCATAACCAAGGATCACAAACGGAGTGGTTTAAAATCATCCTGTTTTTTGTTTGTTTGTTTTCTGGGTTGAAATGTATTCTCTCACAGTTTGAGAAGCTAGACGTCCAAACTCGAGGTGTTGTCAGGGCTTTGCTCCCTCTGAAGACTCTCCGGTCGGTCGTTTCTGGCCTAGCCCAGTTTCTGGCAATCGCTTGGTTTGTGGCCGCATAACTCGGATTTCTGCCTCTGTCTTCATGTGGCCTTTTCTATGTGTCTGTCTTGCTATTTGTAAGGACATTAGTCCTATTGGATTGGGTCCACTCTAATGACCTCATCCTAACCTGGTTAGATCTGCAAAGATTTTTTTTTTTTAATATATTTTATTGATTTTTTTTTACAGAGAGGAAGGGAGAGGGATAGAGAGTTAGAAACATCTATGAGAGAGAGACATTGATCAGTCGCCTCCTGCACACCCCCTACTGGGGACGTGCCCGCAACCAGGACACATGCCCTTGACTGGAATCAAACCTGGGACCTTTCAGTCCGCAGGCTGACACTCTATCCACTGAGCCAAATCAGTTTCGGCGCAAAGACTTTATTTTAAATATAAGGTGCCCAGGGGTTAGGACTTCCACATGTCTTTTTGGGGGACATAATTCAACTTATAACAAGCTTCCCTGGTGGTAATAACTTCCTTATCTCTGCACATAGAATCAAAGTGAGTCATTTTGTAGATGTGTATGAAGAAATAGAAGTATTCAATGGAGGACTAGGACTTGTGGTGTGTCTTTCAACCACGACATTTCCTGATCCCATGAGTCCTCTTGCAAAGGGCTCTACTAAATCCCGGGGCCACACTTGGTCCAGTCTGTGCAATGTCACAGGCACAGAGACAGAGTCCGGTTTCCAAAGCTCCTGAACAGGAGTTCCATCTTTACTTCCAATTCTTGCAGAACATCGGTGAAGACCTCTCTCTGTCCCCTGCAGCTGCTCCTCCTGGGGTCGCCCTGTTTTAGTCAGTACTCTGGGTCCCACGTGAATCATAATTCAAAATAGTTTTTAAAAGAAGATTCTACTTTTTCTCAAAATTGCAAAGTCTAGCAGTCATTCGTTGTCTCGGACTCCCTTTCTCAACTTTGCCTTTAGCTCTGCTGGCTTCCTTCTTGGAAAAGCTTCCTTTTTTCTTTTTATTCATTTGGTGGCCATCAGGTTCCTCAAGCTTAAATCTTAGCAGTTTATCAAACTCACTGGAAAAGTTCCCCTTTTCCAGCACTCTACAGGAAGTCCCTCGGCCAGCTCTCATCGGGCCAACATTGTCTTCTTATATTTGTCACATGCTTATCTCAAATGCATCATTGGGACTCTGCTCACCTTCTGAGGAAGGGAGGGAAGAATGTAGATAGCCCTCTCTGAATCACACAGACTAGGAATGGAGGATAGCACCCCAAAGGGAAACTGGTGTTATTAACATAATATATAGGAATTAATTTGGGGGAGGACAAAGTAATAATTATCCACTATGATTCCTTAATTCCTTCCCTCAAACAACTGCTGTCTTTCGATGCATAGTTCGATGACACATAGATAGATAGATAGATAGATAGATAGATAGATAGATAGATATGATACATATATATATAGATGGATAGGTAGGTGGATGGATGGATAGATAGACCTGATAGGTAGCTACAGATAGGTAGATAGGTGGATGGGTAGGTAGTTATCCATTAGATAAATAGATCCATCCATCCATTTACCTATCTATCTAAAATGTAAGCAGCTTAGCATCTTTCGTTTGGGTTTCTCTTCTCCTTTCCAACTTGTCTCTTCCTACTCGTTTCCTAAAATATGAATTATAATTGCCTAGCTAATGCTGATTGGCAAATACTGATCTCTCCTTTCAGAGCAATGAAGGGAGAAGCATGGAATCAGCCAAGACCAGATTCCTTTGACAGCTGTGGGGAGGGAGACAGGGAGGAACTCACAGTAATAATTTTTGTTCCTATCGTATATCAAATCAGCAGCGGGATCATGTGTCATTTTGAGTGTGGGTGCTTTAAAACTTTGCGTCTGTGTCCAAGAAAGAAGTAGATGAATTTGCACATGATAGTGAAAGGCGAGTTTGGGATATAAATACTCTGATGTGAAGTTATGGATGCATCCCAAAAGTCTGGTCAGACTTTAGCTTCCACACTTCTGTAGTGGATCAAGCCAAACGCCCAAATAGGCTTTTAAACTTGAGGAACATCAGGCTTGTTTGTTTTCAATCATACAAGCACTCCTTAACTTGAAAAAAAAACACTGAATCATGAAATAATATTAAAATTAATTGATGTCTTTTAGCCTCTGCTTTCAGCACATTCAGCCCCAAAGCAGCTCAGACTCAAACCCTTTAAACAAAACAACCTCCCACTCACAAACAGCCTGCTAAGAGCATTTAACATTCCTCAAGGACTTTGGCTCTGTCTCTGGAACCCATCCTGACCACCGTCTGGTTCCTGTCCTACATCACTTCCCCTCCGTCCTCTCTGACTTTGGGGGAGCTCTGATCCCAAACCCTGCCATGGACCCGCTTCTGGGAATTGCCCACTGCCACACACCCGTACCTGTGAGTCAGAGGTTCTCCTGTTTTATGCCTGACCCCTTGGTACCAGGTGGATTCGTTTGTTAGGGCTGCTTCAACAATAGAAAATTATTTTCTCACAGTTCTGGAGGCTAGAGCAAGTCCAAGGTCAAGGTGCTGACGTGTTTGGTTTCCACTGAGACATCTGCGTGGCTTGCAGATGATCACCTTCTCCATGTGTCCTCACCTGGTCTTTTCTCTGTGTACATGCACCCTGGTGTGTCTCTGTGTCCAAATACCCTTGCCTTACAAGGACATCAGTAATTGGATTAGGGCCAACTCTAACGACCTCACTTTAACTTAACTACCTCTTTAAAGACCCTGTCTCCAACTACAGTCACATTCTCAGGGACTGGGGATTAGGGCTTTAACATGGCTGACTATCTCTCTACCCACAAGCCCTAAATCTCCAAATTGAGAGTCAGAAAGTCCCATGTGCCTAACAGTTTCTGCTTGAGACTAATTAAGAATGATAATAGCTCTAGCCAGTGTGGCTCAATTGTTACACTGAGTGTCATCCCATGCACCAAAAGGTAGCAGGTTCGATTCCCAGTCATGGCACATACCCAAGTTTCATGTTCAATCCCCAGTCAGGATCAGGAAATGTATGTGATGTAGCTGATCAATGATCAATGTTTTGCTCTCTCCCTTCCTCTCTCTAAAAAAAAAAAAGCTCAATAAAAATAAAAGTGCATATGCTCTTTAAAAAAAAAAGAACTATAATTTGAGGGTTAAGCAAGGGCCCCAGTCATTACCACTATTTGTAAAAGAGTATAAGCCAGTAGAGATGCTAATTATGATCCCAGCCACATAACGATGTTAGCAGCTTCTCTTTAGCTCTTGATCTCTGTATCTCTGTGATCTGTCCTGGCAACACTCTTCTCCGCCACAGTTCGTGTGGCTGCATATTCCTAGAAGTCATTTATTTCAAGTGAAGCCACTGCGGCATCACAGCCTCAGCTGTGATATTAATATCTTTTCTTGAGTATTCACTGTGTTCCTGGCACTGAGGACTTATATGTATTATTTCAGTCAGACCCCTCCAAACCTCGAGTTTTCTGTTATTCTCCTCCTTTGACATGTAAGAAAACGAAGGCAGGTGGAGTAAGTGGTCGCGTGGTCCTTCTGCCAGTTTCCACAATGAGTTACTCACCAGCTTTGGCCAAGCCAAATTTTTTTTAAATTGATGACTTCCATTCATTTTACTCCAAAAAGTCTTCTTCCAAAAAGAATTTGAAGTAGGATTAGTTCACAACTTTTCTGAGCCTCCTCATGGGGAAGATTGAGGGAATTAAGGCAGACTTGGAATGTAGACTCAGATACCATCAGGGGTATCACAGTTAACATTAGTGAGGGACATCAATCCACAATTAAAAAAAACACAATAGGGTCTGGTGGGTTATGAGGGCTGTCTGAGCAGAAATCTCAGCTCTGAATAGTAGCTGCCAGGTACAGCTGTTGGATACTGGGCCCAGTTTTGCAAAATCTCCTCCTTTGTTTTCAAGAGAAAGTAGATGCTTGGATGTCCATATAAATTCTTGCGAATCTTAAAAATTGGCACCTAAGTCATTTAAAACACCAACAGTGTCTTGCAGACTATAAAAAAAACATGTCTCTGAGCTAGATGGGTCCACATGGATAACTTCTGATGATTGCCCTCAGAACCTTCCTGAACTTTCCAGAGAATTCTTTATAAAATATTTTTTCTCTACACTTCCACTTGATTTAGTTGGGTTTTCTGAATGGCTGGGTGAGCTCCCACAGGTCACCTGACACCACCACAGCACCTCACATACACACACACACACACACACACACACACACACAAACACACACGGGAGGGAAGGAAGCTGTGCTGGCAGGACGCCCAGAACTCAGGGAGGAAATGTGACATCCTGACCACCGAGCGGGGGAAGGCCCCATGTAGTGAGGACTGGAGCAGCTCTAGAACTCAGACGGCCCAGAGAGAAAGCCACCTCTCTGGGGGCCAGCTCTCTGAGGGCTGGCACCAGGTCCCTCCTTCTGAGTGTCACCAGCCCCGGACAGTGCCTGGCACACAGCAGAAATGCAGGGAACGGGGTCGAGGTGGGGAGTGATGTGACCAGTTATGTTTCTGAAAAATAACGACGGTGACGCTATGGAAGCGGAGAAGAGTTGGAGAACTTCGCCTCAGGGGGCTGGAGGGAGGGGACTGGTGAGCCGGAGACCAGCTTTTTCTTGTCTCCACGGGCCATGCTCTCTCCACTGCACCTTCAGTCCAACGGCACCTTTTTCAGCCAAGAGAGGAAAGGTCACAGCATATCAGTGAGGGGTTGACACCTCCCCCCCCACCCCCCCCCCCCAAGAAAAGATCCCAAGGATCTTAAATATGCCCCTGTCACCTCTGGCTGTTTTAATTGCTGATGAAATAGTGCATCTCTCCTGCTGGAGAACTGGATCCAAGATGGCAGCTTGGGTTTTTATTCAGTTTTGTAGCACGTTGTTTGCACATTATTCAGACATAAATATCAAATGTCTTTCAAGCCTGGGAAAATCAGGCTGAATAATCAGGATGTTATAAAGAATCTCACAGAACCCTTTATTGGACTTGGGGAGAGCCCCACTAAATATTATCATCTTCAGATTAAATTGAGAGTAGGCCGGTTTGAAGCTGTTGGTTCTCTAACCTCTGAGTAGGGAACCTGTATGTGAATAGCCCCTTGCATGTGCAGCAGGAGTGTGGCTGCCTAAAAAGGTCTTCATTTCTGAGGAATGGTTCAGATCAACCCAAACAACCCATTCTGAAACTAGGTTTGAGCCTCCAGGGTGTCATCGCACTCATTTTAAACCCCTCACCACGATCCCTTTGCCCTCCCATTGTCACGCTGTTCCATCTGCTTCCCCTGCACTGAAGGAAGGATGCTTAAGATGCACACCTGAGGGTGGAGCTGGAAGTACAGCACCCAGCTTCCCCACCTGCTCTCAGGTGCTGTGACAGGGAAAGGGTCTTTTCTCCTTAAAGGGAGGTCCCAGTCTGCAGAGTGGACAGAGAATGGTAGCTGAGAAATTGTTGCAGCTTCATGTCCTGGTACACGCATGTGTGCATGCAAACATGGGTTATGCACGTGTACACATGTGGGTCAGCATGTGTGCACACAGGCATGTGCATAGATGTCTATATGTGTATGTATGTGCATGTGCTTACATAGAATACATGCAGGTGACGAGCAGGTCCACATATGCACATATATCTCAAGGAGGCATGTTTCTTCTCACCCTTCTAATCCAGAGCATCTTGGTTAGCAGAGGTGATTAACAACAGCACTCTGCAGTGTAAGCACTGGGACTGGAGAGCCTTCTCCAGATCCCAGATCTGCTATTGCTTATTGGGAGTTCGTGGGCAAACTATTTACCGCTTTAAGTCTCATTTTTTTAAAATTTAATAAATCTTTATTGTTCAGATGATTACAATTATTCCTCTTTTTTCCCCCGTAGCTCCCCACCCCATCCTCTGCCCTTAACCCCCTCCATTGTCCTCATCCATAGGTGTATGATTTTTGTCCAGTCTCTCCCCGCATTCCCACACCCCTTTCTCTCTGAGAATTGTCAGTCCACTTCCTTTCTATGCCCCTGATTCTATGATATTCACCAGTTTATTCTGTTCATCAGATTTATTTATTCACTTGATTTTTGGATTCACTTATTGATAGATATGTATTTGTTGTTCATAATTTTTATCTTTATCTTTTTCTTCTTCTTCCTCTTCTTAACAAATACCTTTCAGCATTTCACATAATACTGGTTTGGTGGTGATGAACTCCTTTAGCTTTTTCTTATCTGTGAAGCTCTTTATATGCCCTTCAATTCTGATTATCTTTGCTGGGTAGAGTAATCTTGGTTGTAGGTTCTTGCTATTCATCACTTTTAATATTTCTTGCCACTCCCATCTGGCCTGCATAATTTCTGTTGAGAAATCAGCTAACAATCTTATGTGCTCCCTTGTAGGTAACTAACTATTTTTCTCTTGCTGCTTTTAATATTCTCTCTTTGTCTTTTGCTCTTGGCATTTTAATTATGATGTGTCTTGGTGTGGTCCTCTTTGGATTCCTTTTGTTTAAGGTTCTGTGCACTTCCTGGACTTCCTGGTTCTGTGCACCAGGTGGGGAAAGTTTTTGGTCATTATTTCTTCAAATAGGTTTTCAGTATCTTGCTCTCTGTATTCTTCTGGCACCCCCATAATTCTGATGTTGGTACTCTTGAAATTGTCCCATATTTGGGGGTTCTTTTTTCTTTTTGCTTTTCCAGTTGAGTGTGTTTTGTTTCTTTGTATTTCAAATCTTTGACTTGATTCTTGTGATCCTCTAGTCTGCTATTGGATCTCTGTATAATATTTTTTTTTATTTCAGTTGTGTATGCTTAATTTCTAATTGGTCCTTTCTCATATCCTTCAGGGTCTTGCAAAATTTATCATCCTTTTCTAGAAAATTATTGAAAAACCTTATAACTGTGGTTTTGAACTCTATATCCAGTCATTTGCTTTCCTCCATTTCTTTCATTTGTGACCTATTTATCTCTGCATTTTGGCTGCTTCCCTGAGTTGATAGAGTGGCTTTGTGTGCTAGGTGTCCTATAGGGCACAGTGGCTCAGCCTCCCCAGTTACCTGAAGTGGACACTCTTGGTCCACCCCTTGTGGACTGTTTGCACAGTCTTATTGTAGTTAAGCCCTGATTGCTGTTGGTATCACTGGGAGGAATTGATCTCCAAGCTAATTGGCTATGAGGATCAGCTGTGTCTATGCTGGGAGAACTTCTGTGCTGGAGACACCCTTATGGGAGGAGACTTGCAAAAACCTCTGTGCTCAGTTTGGATAGGGCAGAATCTCAGGGCAGAGCAGACAGCATTCGTTTCCCATCAGCCCTGCCCTAATAGGCCCCTGTGTCTCAGTGTCACGTGGTAATCGCTGCAAGCACCTCTGAGAGAAAGCCTCCCTCAAGTTCTGCCCACTGCCAGACAGTCCAGTTTCTCCCCGAATGAGTCTGGGTCCCCAGAGTCTCACCTGGAACTGGAGTTCAGTGTAGTCAGAAGCTTTTGTCTCCCTCCCGCTTGAAAATGCCAACCACTTACTCAGTTTCCCACCCTCTCCCACGCATGTGCCTCGGTACCTCTGCCTTCTGCAGTTGCTCTGAGTCTCAGTGTGCTTTTCTCTTTCCTGACAGTCCAGTTTCTCCCTCCATGAGTCTGGGTCCCCAGAGTCTCACCCGGAACTGGAATTCAGCGTAGTCAGAAACTTTTGTCTTCCTCATGTACTGTATTGTATGAGGATTGAATGAAGTAGTATCTCCGTACAGTTTAGCAGTCAGGACCGGTTTACTGTGGCCATGTCAGTGGGGAGAGCAATGGGGTTGAGAAGGCATGGGTGGGGGAGTGGGGCATACTAGGCAAGGTATTGAGGTTTTTCTTTGTGCATCTTGAGCAACCTGAACATCTAGCCCTCAGAGGTACCCAAAGAGGCATCCCTTCCTTACTCAGGGATGTGTGGGTGGGGGAGGGGAAACGACCTCTGGGTGAGTTTGAGGAAAACAACTGACCATCCAAAGGGCGGACCTTTCTCTTTCCCAATGAGCTCATCTCAGGGAGGGGAGCCAGGAGAGCGGGAAATGCCCTGCCACCGCTGCCTCCAGCGGCCCCGGGCCTGGCCTCACATCTGTGCCAAGGAAGAGAAGGCTGAGGCCGAGGGACAAGATGCGCCACCTGCCTGCCGTGGGGCGGGCAGGGTGGGGTGACATCCTGCTCTCCCCCTCCAAACCCCAGGGCAGGGCTCCCCATCCCCAGGAAGCAGCCCCATCAGCTTATCCGTGGGTGGGGTTTCCCAGCGCCCAGTGTGTAAAGGCAAATCATTGTTCTGCAGTTCCGCTAAGCTTTAATGACCACCCCACGGAGAACTCCTCCAAGATTCAAGTGAGACTTTTTTATTTTTTTTTTTTGAAACCAGAGTCAGAGGCCATTAAAGGAAGAGAACTATCTGAGCAAGTCTCAGGGCTGAGGCCTTCTGTGAGGAGACTCAGACAAGGACGAGAGAGAAGAGGTGGTGGGAATCAGGCCTTCGCTCCATTCTTTTCATCGTGATCAAGCACAATGATTTCACAATGGGGCTCTCTTTTATCTGTAAAATGGATTTAATACACTGTGGGCCTCAGGAAGAATCCTGGTCTTGGAAACCTGGCAATCTGGTCTCTTAGGGTCCCAGCTTCGCAGCTACTTTCTATGATACGTGGGCACATTCTCTCCCATCTCAGGTTCTCGGTTCTCTCACTGGAACACCAAGGGCTGGGTTGCACACTTCTTGCAGTTCTATGGCTGTGTTTAGGTCAAGAGGTTGATGGGGGTTGAGGCAGAGGAGTGATGAGAAGGAGAATAGCCAGGATGGCTAAGAAGGTTGGATGCATCTGAGAAGGCTTTACCAAAATCCCTGGAAACGAAAGGCACACTCGCGGCTGGTGAAGGCCCTGTAGTGTCCTCCGTTTCTCCTTATGCCAGGCTGCATCGGTCATGTTTTCCTCCCCAGGGTGTTTGTGGCTCCGCTCTTCTCAAGACAGTCCATTCCAGCCTGACCTTGGGAGGCGGTGAGGAGCATGAGCAGGAGAAGGCCATGTAGAGCAGCCTTCTCTCCTGATGAGAAAGCAGCGTAGGCAGCCTCAAGGTCCTTCCAACTCCAGTTCAGTTAAGGAAATATCTAACGCATCTTGCTCTGTGCCCGGGGGTGACTGAGGAGCAAGGTGGGCCTGGGGGTCGGGCCCATGAATGGACAGCCCTATCTTCAAAGTGCTCAGGGTCTCACCACCCAGGCATTTTGTATCTGATGACCACACCTCCATGTGGTTACTATTTCTGGGCTTGCTGGCAAGTGTCCAGGGCCACCAGGCCTGGCCTGGCTCTGGAGGACAAGACAGGTCACAGTCTGCTTGTTTCTGCAGTGTCTAGAGTGAATCAACTTGAAGGTGCGACTATTTTCATTGCTCTCCACTCCCTTTCCTTAGTGTTCCTTTTTTATCCTTTGAGCACTCTCTGCCCCTCCCCTTCACACCCATCTGAAGCCCCTGTCCCTCCAACCTGGAAACCCCCAGATCACATTTCTCATTTAGCAGACACCTGGGTGATACTGGCTGTCAAGCCCAGTCCTGCCCACTAGTGCTTACAAGCTTATTGATGAGGGCTCTCTAAGGCAGCACTGATGAGCAAACATCAACAGACAGGGATCCCCTTGCTCAGGCCCTAATGAGCACCCCAATAAGTGAGGGTGATATCAGAGCTGTGCCTTCACAGTGGAGGGAGGGGCTGAAAATGTTACTCTGTCCTTGAGCTAAGGCATCATCTCCAAGGAACTGCCACAGGAAGGTAAGGCTGAGTCCTGACATGTCCTGAGTATTTAACTTAAATGCATGTGAGTATCCATTTCTAGCTAAACTATTGACAGAATAGAACAGAACACAGACATTTTAAAAGTATAGGCAATTCTGTGTGCCATTGCAATCTGTGCATGTCATCTGCTGGCAGACTACTGGTTGTTTGTGATGGCCGTCAACGCCTCCCCTCCTCTCTTGCCGGCCAAGACCCTGTTTAGTGCTTTTATTCATCTTCCAGGTGGCCGTTTGCTCAGACAAGGCTGAGACCCTCCCTGACCCAGGGGGTAAATCTTGATTTATTAGCTCCAAGTCAATCCTTTTCCCACATTCAGTTTGGGGGTAGATTTACTCTTTGTTTTTGACCTGTGAGACTTTGGGGGTCAGCTCGGGGAGATGGGGGGATGCTTTTGTGAAAGGCTTATTTACTTCTCTTTTTTCCTGCCTCTGGATGTTTTCATGACACATAGGACTGCTGTGTCCATCTTGGGACCACAGAGGAAAGTAAAAAAAAAAATTGCAGAGATTGAACTGAGGCCATGAAACTGCAGAGCCATTGAATTAACCACCTGTGGTGCCACACTGTCTTAGGATCTCTTCTTCTGAGCCAGTCAATCCTCTGTTTAAGCCTCCATGAAACAGACTTTCTATTACCTGTGGCCAAAAGTACACTAAATTATATACCCCAGCGTGAAGATGACAAGAAAGGTGTTAATCTGCTGATTGCACACTCAGTCACAGCTCCTTCTGTCTCTCAGAGTCCAAGTATCTGCAAACCCTGAAAAATTCTAGAGTTTCAAGATCCATATTTATTGTACAACACCATCCTTAGTACAAGCCAACAGCATCATCTGATGCTTTGCAGAAGAGATGATCTGTTCAGAGGCGAGAACACAAGTGACTCTGTGTGGCTTTCTAAAGTATGGGGCCATATGGGACTGCATGGGAGACTGAAGGAACTTTCGATGACACGTGTGACTATGCTGGCTGATGTCCTTGTCTTTGAGACGTAAACCTTCATGAGAGGCACTGAGCACAATGGCAACAGAGACTGGCCCCAAAGAAGTAGAAAGTATGGATCATTGTAAATTGGTTGACAAGCTAAGGTTCAAATGGCAGAGTTGAATTATAGAGGAGAGAGCATGGATTTCTGTAAAGAACTCTCTGGAATGGGAACTGGTTGATAGGAAAGGCAAGTCTGGGAGGGAGGGCTCTTTCTTCTCCTAAGGCTGGGCTCGGTTATGCTGCTGTAATAAACAGCCCCAACTTCTGTGGTTTGAAACAGTAAAGGTTTTGTTCTCATTCATCCTGCATGGCCACTGTGGGTTGGCTGTGTCTCTGCTATGCATTACCCCCATGTTGGCACTCAAACTGACAGAATGGCCACTACCTGGAACATTATCGTGCGCCGTGGGAAAGGAAAAGGTGCTTGGAAGGTCCTGCATCAGCAATTAAATGCCATGTTTCTCTCTCATCAATGTTTCTCTCTCTATATCTCTCCCCATCCCTTCCACTCTCTCTAAAAAAATCAATGGAAACAAAACATTCTTGAGTGAGAATCAACAACAACAAAGACTTGGAGAGAAAGCATATAGAGATTTGACAGGCGAGTGTGAGAGCTGTTATTTCCAGTGGGTGGGTGTGGAATCTGGGACCATGAATAACCCGGAACCGTTTCTGCGGGTGCTGAAGTAGATGCGGATGTGCATGTTTCCGTGTTCTGGGACTCATTGTAAGCCCTAAGCAAGATGCCAGTGTGAGACCTGGATTCTGAAGGAGTGCATTCCAACCTCTTCTTTAGCTAAGAATAGACTGTGCGTAAGATACAGGGTTGAGACAATGGACTCCGGAGCTGGAGGGTAAGTAGAAACAATGGTGCTGGCTACCCACACTTCTGAAAGGAAGCTTTCCCAGAAACTGCCAGGCAGGTGAAGTGTGGGGTACCAGTCAGGCAGGTAAGGTGTGGGGGACCACTGTCAGGCAGGTAAGGTGTGGGGGACCACTGTCAGGCAGGTAAGGTGTGGGGGACCACTGTCAGGCGGGTAAAGTGTGGGG
>PVJN01028216.1:0-27422 GCA_004026805.1 Lasiurus borealis | reverse complement strand
TGGTGGAGGTGGTGATGGTAGAGATGGTGGTGGTGGTGATGGTGGAGGTGGTGATGGTGGAGGTGGTGATGATGGAGGTGGTGGTGGTGTACATCCGCACTGCCAGCCTCCTGACACACTTTGCATTTATTGGCTCCTCGTTTTTGTCTCCCTGCTCCACCAGGACAGGAACCTGTCTGCTTTGTTCACTGTCAGTCCTCAGAGCCTGGCACATGATAGGTGTTCAGTCACTGTTTGCTGAGTGAAGGAAGGAAATCACCTGCTTGCCACACGTGCCAGCTGGCCAGCAGCAGACTCTGGATCCCGCCCTGGTGGCCCAGCTACGGGGAACCCGCCGCTCCTTCCGCAGAAGGCCCGCCACGCACTAAGCCGCCCGGCCCCAGGCCCCACATACAGGAACTTGCCGTCGGTCTGCGAGCTCGAGTAGAGTTTGCGCTCAGCCTCCTCGCGGGTCAGGTTGCTATGGTACCAGGGCATCCGCTCGTGTGCAGTGGTGGCGATGAGCTTCTCCACCTGGGGCGCCTGGCTGAGGATGGCCTGCTCCAGGGCCTCGCCCTGGGAAACCGAGGGTCAAGGACGGCAGTGTGCGGCCAGGAGCCCCGTTTCCATCCCCTCCACCCTCCCCGGCAGATCCCTCCCTAACCCCGGGCGCACCAGGCGAGCGCAGCCCCGCTCCGCATCCTCTGTCCTGTCCCGCCCAGCCAGGGCCGAGCCCCCAGGCGTCTCCCACTAGAAGTCGGACACTGGTAGAGGAGCACCCTTACGTAATGCAGGGATCAAAGACCACCGCCCATTGCCTGCCCTACCCAGGGCGGGCTTCCACCGTCCTCTCACCTCCGCCTCACCTTCCTCCCCGCAGTTCCAGCCCCCCTCGGAGGCCCCCTCCCAGAGGGCCCAACCTTCCAGCTCCCAAATCTGACGCAACGCTGCAAACGGCGGGCTGGCGAAGGGGACCCCGCTTCCCCATTCCGAGGCCTCCCCGGCCCCCAGGCGCGACTCGCTCTCACCTCCAGCTTCCACGTCTGGCGCACGTAGTCGCGCACCATGGCGTCCCGCAGGCAGTCGAAGACCCCGGGCTGCGGCTCCAGCCCCGACGGCCGGTTGCACGGCTTGCGCAGGTTGCAGGGCAGCCCGTCCGGGTCGCGCGAGTAGAACTCGCAGAGCTCCGCGGGGCCGCAGTGCGCCTTCCCGCCCGCGATGGCGTAGGTGCCGTTGAGCTGGCGCTCGATGGAGAAGTGGTGGAAGCGCACATCGTGCACCAGGGAGAGCACGTAGCCGCCCAGCGAGCGCAGGCACTGGCGTAGCAGGAAGAGGCCGTCGGCCATGCCCGCCAGCTTCAGGTGCTCCTCGGCCTCTGCGCGTGAGATGCTGCCGTAGAAGAAGGGCAGGTGCGCAGCAGGGTCCGGCATCGCCGCCGCTGCCCGCACGAACGGCGCGCCCTAGCGCCTCGCCAGTCCCTGCGGGTTCAAGCAAGATCGGGGCACGTCAGGCCTCGGCTCTGCTTCCTGAGCTCCGTCCACGGGCCCGGATACAGTGGGAGAGAGGTCACCTGGAGGGGCACCCGTGCCCGTCGCGTGGAGCCCATTTTGGGCCAAAATCAACTTGGGGAGGAGCCCCCGCCTGCTGGGCCCACATCAGGGAGTCCCAAATCCGTCTCTGACTTTTTAGAGATCTTGTGCGGAGAGCCAGACACCCGCACTGATTCACACACACCTGGAACCATTCATCCATCCCCCAAACACGTGTTGAATTCCTGCTGTGCGTCGGGCGGGGCGGGAGACAGGGATGAAAAGACAGACGTGGCCCTGCCATCCTGAAGATAGCAGTCTGCGTGGGAGGGGCGCAATAAACAAGGAGAGGGCAGCAGAATAATGACAGCAGGTCAGTGTCATAAAGGAGACAGAGTGCTGTTAGAGGGAGAGGCCACTGCTGCTGGGATGGCCTCTGTCTGAGAGGCAGCGTCTGAGTGGAGAGCTGAGGGTTTGGGGAGAACTTCCCCTAAGGCAAGGAGAGCAAGCAGGCAGAGGGAACAGCACGTGCTGAGGCCCTGAAGAAGCCCAGCAAGGTTTGCTCATCAATGGAACCTTTCTCACCCACTCCCCTCAGCCTGAGGCATTCCTCCTTTGCTTTGTCCTCTGTGCCTTCCTGGGCAAGTTTCTAGAATGCATACATTCACCTGAATACCCATTAATCAGGGGTCAGTTCAACATATCAGGGTTTAACTCCGATGTAAACTTCGATAGAGCCATTAAACAAAATGAGGTGTGTGATTGGGAAGTATGCTCAAATATGGGGAGAAGGAATGAAGGCTATTTAGATAAATAGGTACCTGGTTTGGCAAATAACCTAAAATTATCTACCTTCAACTTTCTGGGGTAATGATGTTGGACACTGGATTCTACGGGATTCTGAATTCTTTAAAACTCTGAGAATATACACTTAAGATTTGTTCATTTCATTGTATTTGGACCCCTCAGTAGAAAAGAACCATAAAATATTAAACCCTAGTTAATGATCTGTGTGCAGAAATATTTAGGTGGCTACTGATGACTGCAGTTTACTTTGAAGGCCATCCAAACAGTAACACGGGTGACGGATGGCCAGGTGGATGGGTGCAGTCTTGTGATTCACAGTAGTTCTGTAGTCCGTGCAAACACGGAATTAGCAGGGACTGAACCATTGCTGCAGAGGACATGAGGGGCAGGTTCCTTCAAGCCTCTGATCACATTTCTATGAACAGTACATAACCTTGCAAGACACCTTCGATTGTTGATTCATTAATATCGAACACTCAGCCAATAGCACTATAAGCTCATCTAACTCGCACTTTTTCCATAAGGAGCCTCACAGCCATCTTGTACTTAGGAACACTAGACAGCATTTGGGGACTAGTCAAACAGCAAAATCACCCACAAAGAGCACAAAAATGAGACATCAAGTAGACAGTAAGGACACTTGCTTTCGGTGTGACAGCTAAAAAGGAAGACAGAGTGTACCTGCTCTGCGCCAGCGGGAATGCGCTGATAATGTTGAAAAAAATGATCTCCCACTGCAGTTTCTGCTCATTTCTCACTAAGGGGGGCCCAACAAGACCACCCAGCATAGAGTGTTCAGGTGCAGGACCTTGGGTGCCTTTCTTAGTGAAGCAAATGTATGCAGTGGCACAAAGAAAGCTCTTGTGGACTCAGAAAGGCTGCCTCCCCCGGGTCCAAGGACATGTAAGTGGGGGGGCACTGGGTCCGGATAGGAAGACCAGTCCTCACGTAACGTCATCGACAGGTTCTTGGAAACTGCACTGTAAGTGAAATGAGGTATAAGGACCCAATTTTACCACAGGCTAATTAATATAAACAGGAGCTCATATGGCAAATTTACAAAAACACCACCAAAAGTCTAAATAAAGACCCCAAACTCTTCTAGTATTAAACGTTGTCCCTGGCCAGGTAGGTCCATTGGTTGAGGGCAGATCCTCAAATAATGTGGGTTTTCGTCCAATGTTGTTTCGTTATAATATTGAAAAAATATATAGGAAAAATGTTTTGATTCTCAGCCCATTCTCATCCCGATTCACCAAGGTTGTGTGTGGGTTCAACCCTCAGTCAAGGCACATATAAGAAACAACCAATTAATGCATCTCTTTCTCTTTCTAAAATCAATAAATAAAAAGAAAAAAGAAACATTGAAATAAATGGGAGCCAGATATACATTTAAGAAATGTGAGTGAAACCAAGTATGAGAGTTCTTTTCCAACCCGCTGATTCCAGGTGAGGGTCCTGGTACTCAGAGCCCTCATGGCAGCTCAGGCGCAAGGAACCCAGCCTGGATGGGGCGGCCCTTCATCCCAGGTCACTCACACACACACTCACTCAGACTGGGACAGGCTGACTTCTCTCATGTGCTCACCTTGGGATGTGGAAGGAAACTGGAGTTCCTAGAGAAAACCCATACAGACAGCTTTGAATGGAATCAGCTGCATTTTTGGGGCCTGGCTCTTGCACTGGGCAGGGGGTGGGGGAAGGCCTTTGAGGCTCATTCCTGGTGATGGGTGTGTCAGCATTCTGTTCTGCTGGATTGCAGATTGGTAACCCAGTGTAGAGATGCTCCACTGTTTATCTGCTCACTTGCAGAGAACACGCACATGGCTTCTGACATAGGCAATTATAAGCAGATGGTGCTCAGGTTCCTGCACAGGTGTCGTGTCAATGCACGTTTCCATTTCCCCAGGCGAGCCCCAGGAGCTCTCCTGGCTCCAGCTAAACCCTCTGGTGGAATGGTGACTGTGTCTGCAGGCCCTGGTTCATCGCCCCTCCAGAAACAACCTGGTTAGAAAGTCAATTCTGGCCCCTCCTCCAGTTGCCCTGACCCAGGCCTCTCCTGAAATGACTCCTGTCAATAAGGCAGATCCTCAAATAACATGGTTTTTCGTTATAATGTTGAAAAAATATATAGAAAAATTTTTGATTCTCAGCCCAGCTCTATGTATGGGTTTTCTCCAGGAATTCCGGTTTCCTCCCACATCCCAAAATGAACACATCATGGCTCTCTTGGGCTCTCTAGGACTCTCTGGCTTGCCGCCTCCCTCTCTGATGGTTTCTCCTTTTCCCCTTCCCCAGCTCTGGTCCCCTTACTTGGGCTACCTTGTCTGTGGCTAACCACACTGCCACACCCACCTGCCCAGCCCAGATCTCTTTGCTGAGTTGGTTGTGCTGCCGTCACCTCCTTTGCTCTCTACCTGCTGTTTCTACTAATAAAACTGAGATCCACATTTAACTCACATGGTGCCTCTGGTTGGTTGAACCCCACACCTGTTTCCCACATGAACTGAGCAAGTTGCTTTCAGGCAATGCCTTCCCAAGGCCTCCCTTGCTCAAGAACCAGTGGTGGCTCCCTCCTGCTTACTTCACTGACTCCAACTAAGCTCCTCAACCCACCCTCTCCCTGCTCCAGCCTGGCTGCGCTGGTAACCTTCCTTCAGTTCACTTTCATACTTGTATGCAGTGCCCTCTGCTGGGCCCCTCCCCCTCCCCTCCACTTCCCAACACAGCCAGCCCCGCCTCACAGACTCATACAGCTGCTCCCATAGAGTCAAGGACACAGGCAGCCAGATGGGGGCTGTCCTGGATGGTGAGGAAGGTGGGGGGAGTAATCTTGTCTCTGGGCAGGAAGCTGTGGTAGGAAACTGTCGACAACACAGTTGAGAAGCTCCTCCCTGAGCGCAGCGGCCGCAGGTGCAGCCTGGGTAGCCGAAGGGGGTTCCTGTAGAAGCCGGGGTGTGAAGGGGCTGGCCTGGGGGGCTCAATCAGGGCCATGAACCATGATTGGCCACCTCGGACCCTGGGCCAAGGTGTCCCAGAGATAGGAGTGTTCTGTTTCATCCCAACTTCCAGTCACTGCCAATAGCAACACCAGCTTGCGGAGGCTCTGGGCCAGCCCGCAGCCTCCCATGTGCCCTGTTCTCCGGCAGGGGGACCAGATGCTTCTGTCCTGAGCCATGTCCCACAGACTCCACCAGAGCTCTCCCCTACCTAGTCCTGCCTGGGCTGGCCCCAGGCAGCCTCCTTTGAGCATATGAGCTCCTTGTAGGTTCAGAGGGCCTAACTTTGCCTTCCCAGAGTGCACAGCTCCACCAAGACCAGGGACACCCTCCAGGCCCTGAGATGAGGAGGAAACCTTTGATCCTTGGCAGGCAGATCTGCCTGAAATTCCTCCACTCCAGCATCCTTGAGGCAAAGGCAGGGTCCATTTTATCTGCTCCAGGGAGACCTGACCCCCACATAAACTGCAAAGGAGAAAAGGATCAAATTCATTTTGAAAAGCATATTAGCACATTAAAGGTTCCCATGCAGCCACTGTGGGAAACAGTATGGAGTTTCCTCAAAAAATTAAAATTAGAACTACATATGACCCAGCAATTCCATTTCTGGGTTTTTATTTGAAAACAAACAAACAAACAAACACTAATTTGAAAAGACATCTGCACCCCCAATTCATTACAGCATTATTTATAACAGCCAAGATATGGAAGCAACCTGGGCGTCCATCGATTGATGAAAATGGATAAAGAAGATGCCATACATATATGCAACAGGATATTACTCAGCCATTCTTGATTGCATTCCGTCAAGAATGAAATCGACATTTGCAACAACACAGATGGTCTTAGAGAGCATTCTGCTAAGGGAAATGTCAGGCACAGGAAGACAAACACTGTTCGATGGCACTTACTATGGACTCTAAGACACAAAGCAAATAAGCGTGGGGCAGGGAGGCCCTTTGGCTTTAGTTAGTCGCACAGCCACGTGGCGGGCCCTCAGAGTCTATGCTCCACACCATGTCTGAGCACCACAAGCCTCATCTAAGGCCGTCGCAGGGCCTAGTGGGGAGACAGTCTGCAGAGGGAATCATGCCCAAGACCTGCTGGGTTGGGATGGGTGGCCACCTCTGGGCCTGCAGGCTCCACACACCACCATCAGCCAGACACTGAAGGGTCCCCACACGTGGTCCGATGAAGTGAGAGCCCAGGCCCTGCCTGCCCATGCTCCTCTCACGCTGCCCAAGACCCTCTGAAGTCTCCCTTTGCTCCTTTGTCCAAAGGCCATGGTGAGGCCCCTGTGCCCACCACAGAGGCAGCACGGCATTTGTCAGTCAACAAAATGCCACCATGGTTAAATGTCACAAGGACAGCAATCAGCATAGTGTCATGGATGGCAGTAGGCTCCTTCAGAGCTTTTTCCTGACACCAGGCATTCGGTTGCATCACGGAATCCTGGACAGGGAGCGAAGCTCACCAGACCCTACCTGGAAAAGGGGGCCACCAAGGGATGGGGAACTCCATGAGAGCAGGCTCACTGAGCACCTGGTGCAGGACTCGGCTGCCACTCACTGCCCACCAGGACTTCCACTCACTCAGAATCAAAGCCAAATCCTCATGGTGGCCTACGATGGCACAATCTGCCCCATCACCTCCGGGGGCTCACTGGCTCCCACTAGCCATGCGGGCCTCTCAGGTCCCTTGTTTGGGTTATTTGAACAAATTAGGTATGGCCCCACCTCAGGGCCATGGCCCTGTCTGCTCCCTCAGCGTGCATGCCCAGTGTCCCTCAGTTCCTTGGGTCTCTGCCTAAGTATTACCCCTCTTCCAAGAGGCCTTCCCCGAACTCCCTCTCCAAAATCGCTTTCCCCTCTGTCTCTATCCCTGACCCAGCTTCTTGCTCTTCACCACCGGAAATGGAATACACGTATCAACATGTTACCTTTGCCATATGTCAATAGATGTGTGACATATCTCATGCTATGGTCGGATGGAAGCACTGTGAGAGTGGAACTCCTGGTTCCACCACCCACACCCACAAAGTACAGAGTATGTGCTGATAAATATCTCGTTGCAGAGCCACTGACGCTGTGATGGGCGCATACACAGCTGCGGGCCTGGGGACCTGGCAGCCTAGCAAGGCTGCAGGCTGAGGGGCTTCCGGAGGAGAGAGGAGGGAACGTGGGTCTGCAGGCTTCCTCCACTAACCCTGGTGGGCGGGGAGAGGACCAACCCGGGATCCTGTACAGGCTGTTTCCTTGCCCTCCAGGGAACAGCCCACAGCCTTCTCCCGGTCCAGGCCACAGGTCCCTCCACGGTACCTCCTCCCATAGTGTTCCTCCCAGGGCTGCGGGCACCTCTTCTGCTCTCCCAGGGCCCTGGGCAGTGGTGCTGGCAGGACAGGGCAGAGGCTGAAGGAGGCCACTCACCTGGACACTGCAGCAGGGCAGGGCCGGGCCGGCAGGGACCGGCACCTGAAGATCTCTCCCCTAGCAGTGGGTTTCTCGGAAACCCAGCCTGCTTCCTGGATGCACAGGCAGGAAAGGGGGCTGTGTTTGAAGCCTACGTATACATCACAAGTGCCGCGTTCATAGGCCACGTGCTCCTGGGAGGGTAGAGGACATTTCTGGGGCCACCAGTCCGTCCTTCTCTCCCCCTCCCCTCAGCATGAGGTGAGGACCTGTTTAGAAGGGTTCTCCTCTCTGTGCCTCTAACATGGTGATGGCCGGGAGAGACCACTGCCTGTTCCTGTCTCCCCCGCTGAGCTCTCCAGGCAGAGCCCATAGCGGGCTTGCTTTCCACACAGCCCCTGCTTCCTCCCAGTGAACATATATCCCGCCGGCAACAACAGCAGCCCCTGGGCCAGGGACTCACTATCCTCTTAGTAGCATCATCCGTTTAATCCAGTCTTCTCCTTAACCGCATTCCCTGGGAACTGCCATTCCCATTCCTCAGCTAAAGAAACCCAGGCTCAGGGCTCAGTGTCGCATTCAGAACCATGCAGTCCGTAGCGGCAGTCGGTTTGAACCCAGCCTCACCAGCAGCCAGCATTCACCCCTCTAGTGACCGCCCATTAGGGTGGCAGCATCCTCGGCACCAAGCTCGGTGCCCAGGGGCTGCCTGGGTGGCTGCACCGGGATCTGCATTTGACTGTCAGGGCCCAGGTGGGGGGCACGGGTAGGGGGGGAAGGGAAGTGCTAAGGGAGGCAGGCCATCCTCACATCCAGCACACTCTCCAAGTGTCTGCTGAGCGACCGACACCATGAGACCATTCCTCCTCCCCAACCTCCGCTCTTGGGCTGTGTGACCTCAGCAAGGTATCAAGCTCTGTAGAAGGGAGATGAAGAAGCTTAGAGGAGGGGAAGTAGGATGAGTCATGAGAATGAAGCCTGGTAGGCCATGGAGATGGCATGGTGCTATGCTGGGCACTATAGGCCATTCAGCAGCACTCCTGGCCTGCACGCCCCACATGCCAGTCCTGCCTGGTCCTGAGGAGCAAGGTCTCAGACAATATAGACTGTCCCCGGAGGAGGCAGAGCAAAACTGGCTCCAGTTGAGAACCGCTGTGTTAGCACTGCGGGTGGGTAGGAGGGTCCGCATGGAGAGGCCCGGCTGCTATAGCCCCAGGAGCTATGCCATCCAGAGACCAGCCAGAGCTGACAAAGCTCATTACATCCCAGTTGACACTGGAGCGACACTGGTTTGAACAGCAAGTCCACTTACAGACAGACTTGTTCCAATAACTATACAGTAAGCCCTCTGGATCTCCAGGTTTTGCATCCTTGGATTCGACCAGCTACAATGGAAAGCAGTATTTTTTATCCATGTTGGGAATCTGCAGGGTATAGGGCTGACTGTATGCACTGTTCTATGCCCTCCTATCTAATAAAGAGGGAATATGCTAATTGAACCTCATGTCATCGCAAAGATGGTGGCACCCACAGCCCATAAGGAGGGAATATGCTAATTGACTACCATGCCCTCAAAGACGGTGGTGCCCACAGCTACAAGATGGTGGTGCCTAATCCCCTGAGCCCTGTTGGTGCCCTGCAAGGCTGGACTCCGGAGGCAGAGTCTGCGAGCCTGCTTCCGGAGTTCCCTAGTACCCTCAGCCCCCAAGCCACCTAGGGGTGCCAGAGACTCAGGTAACCAGGCTTGCGCTGCCAGCAATGGCAGCAGTAGATGTGCAATGGGGCATCACCTTCCCCTGTCCCGCCCCTGAGGGCTCCTGGACTGTGAGAGGGAGCAGGCTGGGCTGAGGGACTCCCCCTCCAGTTCATAAATTTTCATGCACTAGGCCTCTAGTTCTATATAAGGCCATGACTGCCCCTGGGGTCCTAGAACCAATCCCCCAGTGATGCAGAGGGATGGCTGGGGATGAAAGTTATACATGGATTTCTGACTGTGCAGAGGATACACACCTTTGGCCCCTACATTGTTTAAAGATCAACTATGGCTTCTATAACACCTACTATGTGCCAAGGACTCTAGACATATTCCCTTCCCTAATCCTTGCAAGAACCCTGTGAGGAAAGGATTGTGGATTTGGGACCTGAAGAACACAGGTGGAGGGACTTGCCCAAGGTCACCCAGCACACACAGTAGGTGGCAGAGCTAGGACTTGGCTCCAGGCCTCCCAGCTCGAGTGTACACTACATACCAGCTGGGCTGCCCTAGCGCCCAGGTCCCCCCTTCCAGGCTGCGTGCATGAGGCTGAAGGACAGGTGAGAAAAGCGAAAAGACACTCTGCCTTGGCAGGTGGCACCCGAGGACTTTCTACCTGGGAGTCCCTGACTCTAATCTCTCAGCAAAGACTTATTAAACCTACCATGTGCCCATTTCCCCGCCTGAAACAATCGTAACGAAGATCATCTTGAGTTGATCACCACACGACCTCTGTTCCTGCCAAGACCCTTCCTGCCTGGGACACCTTCCCAGCAGTCAGGAGCCAACTACCTACTAGGTGCCAATATTTACACCTGCATGTTCCAGATGCACAACTGGGGCTCAGATTGGCCAAACTACTTGCTGGGACACACAGTGATGGAGCAGGATTCAAGCCCTGTGCTCCTTTGCCCCTCTGGGTCCCATCTGCGGCTGAGCTGCCTACCAATGACTGGAGCCTCCCTGAACTCCTCAGGGGGCTTGTCAGCATGTTACTGTTCAGGTGCACAGTCCTATTCAGACACATTAAGGGGGCATGGGCCAGAGCTTTTGTCTGGGGGTTTCTCTATTTCCTGGAGCCAAGGAGGCTGCCCTGATGGAGCAAGGAGGAGCAGAGATGGAGCAGCGCATCTGTGTCCCCAGGTCCCTCCACCTGGCTGAGCCTCTGGAGGCGGAGCTGCTCCCCTCAGGGGAGCCACAAGCCATGTCTGCCTCCTTTTGCAGCTCAACACCACCCGCCCCAGACTGACAGCCCTCCTGCTTCTCCCCAGTGGCCTCTTGACTCTGTCCTCCTCCACCAGACCGAGGCCCTCTGAGGGCAGTGGCCACTGCTGCTCCATCCGGGATGCCTTACCTGGAGATGTGCAGGTGGGTGTCAAGATAAACACCTGCAAGGTCTCTAGTCACCAGTGCCGACAGCCAGCTGGTTCTAGATGAAGAACTGGAGCCCAATAAACCAACTTGGGTTTCTCTAGAGGCCAAGCCCTGCCTCAAGGCTCCCGCTAGCTAATCACCCTCCCCCATGCCCAGGCAAGGTGGTGTAAGGAGGTCCCAACCTACCGCTGACACCCAAGTGCCCTGGGGGGCAGAGGAGTGCTGGTGGGACAAAGGCAGGAGGCTGACGACACCACTCACCTTTACAGCAGCGGGCAGTGGCCAGGCTGACAGGGATGGGTGGAGGCTGGTGCTCCCTGAGCAGTGGCTTACTCTGAAACTCGGCCTCCTATTTCCTTGATGCAGACAGGAAAGAGGTTGCATTTGAAGCTTATGTCTAAGTCACAAAGTGCTGCGTTCAAGGAAAATTGTAGGCCACATGCTGCTGGTGGGCAGACGGCATTTCCGAGGCCACCAGCATGACCGCCCCGCCCCTGCTACCCCAGCTACAAAGGAACTGGACTGCCTGAAGTCCAGGTTATGCAGGAATGATGATTCCAACAGCACTCCCTAACCTAGAGGGGAACTGAGTGTCCCAGAATGGGTGGTGAGACAGCAGCAATGGGAGGGGGATCCCCAGGACTCACTGGAAACTAGAATTCCCCACTTTCCCCTCCCAAGGGGGCGCGGACCTGGGCCCACCCTGGATGAGCTGCAGGTGAAATTGATTTGTTTATTCCACAGGCAGGCTAAAGACAGCGAGGGGAAACCTACTATACAGGTCCCCACTTCAGAGGTTCAGAGCATCCTGTGCCGGCGCCACAGGCATGGCACACTGGCTTCAGTCAGCAAGCACAGCTCTGTCCCTGCCCTCTGAGGGCTCACAGGTGATCTCCAGGAGATGGGCTGGTAGCAGAAGCCTGGGCACTGTGCGTCCCTAGAGGAGCTTCCACAGCCTGGGGCGTGATGGGAAGAATTCTAAGAGGGATCATGTCAGTCATATCAGGACACAGGGACTGGGAGTCCCCATGCCCACCCAGGCCCACCGGGCCCACCTGGGTCCTCTCCCTCATGCTGCATGCTGATCACCACCTCCTGTTCTGGCCACAACCACTTCCTCATCCTCTTTCCTTCCACCCTCACACTCGCCCCCACCCCATAGTACCTGCCCACACGCTGGCTGACCAGGTGGCACACACATTACAGCTGTTCCCTCAGCCTTTAGAGAGTCCCCTGCTGCAGAGCCTGGGCTTAGCTTCCTTCACCCCGCTCTCCCTGCTGCGCCCCATGACCTCTGCGGGCCCTCTCAGACCCATAGGACTGTTGTAGGCCTACTATTGAGACCCCAAGAATCTTTCTTCTCTGGGTCCTGCTGCTGGGTAAGAGGGCTCAGCTCCCCAACCTGCCTAACGAGTTTCCTCCATGCTGACCCAGATCTGCTCTCCAGAGCACCTTCTCCCTTCGTCCCTGCTGCCCCCGCTCGTCAACCCTCCTGTTCATGCAGGACATCTGTTTTCTGGGCTCCTGGCTAGGCTACTTTTCCACTGTGTAGATTCCCCAAATGAATGTGTTCTGTTGGAAGCCCCCCTTTCCCACAGGCACCATGAAACTCAGGATGCAGAAAGAATTGTTTCCACACTGGCCCTCCTTCCTGGGGTGAGGCGAGAAGAATGCCCAGCAGGCTAAGCAGGGAAATCGCAGCAGTGCGCGCACACACACACACACACACACACACACACACACACACTGGCCATGTTTGACATGCTTGCCTATGCACTTCACAATGCTGCAAGTAGTTTACGATTTCACTCATTTTTCCATATAAGCTAAGGGAGGCCCAGCGAGGTGAATTTACAGAGGCCAAGCGGCAGGCAGCGTGGGAGCTACCTCAGTGGACAGAGGAGGGGAAACCTTGATTGCAAAACAGCTCCCTGTGAGCTGGACTCCAGGAGACCTGGACAGTGAGCTGCTCCATGTGAGTGGGGCATCCGCAGGGTAGCAGGTTGGGGCTTCCAGTCTTGGATCGTCAGGCCTGAGAAGGGAGCTCCCGGGAGGTATCTGATAGGCATTGGCTCAGTGGCCCTGGAGCCCTTCCAGGCCCAGGCACCTCCCTGGCCCCCGACAGTCTGAGATGGGCCTGCAGATAAGGCCGCTTCTGGATCAGAATGGGGAGACAGGTGGGTAGGGCTTGTGAATGTTCAGGGGAAAGAGCAAACTGGTGGAAACGTGGGCTGGGAAAGCTGTGGTTCATTTGTTCCGGTGGGTTTCGATAAATATTCACTCCAGACAGGCAAAGAGCTTCAGAGGAAGTTGGTTGCTCACCCTCACACCCCCAGGCCTCTGCCTACACTGTGTCCCAGCCTGAACTCTCTCCACCCACCCCTGACTCCTCCTCCAGGTCTCAGATTGAAGTGGCTTCCTCCAGGAAGCCCTCGAGCCTCTGACCGGGTGGGGTGGGATTTGTGTCAGCTTCACCTGTGTGCAGGCCAGATTTGGTTCCAGGGTTAAAAGGACACCAGCAGGGACTGCTATGAACAAGACAGATGCATCCTGGGTAGAGCTGGCATTCTAGGCAGGGAAGGAGAGAAGACACCAAATAAACGGTTGTTCTGAGAAGTATATCAGGTAGTTTCAAGTGCCGAGTAGTAAAACAAACCAGAAGAGCTGTGTGGGCATGTGGTTTGGAGCAGAGGGTCAGCGGGAGGCCTCACTGAGGGGATAACCTGTGAGTAAAGACTTGCAGGAGGTGCAGGGGGAGACATTGGAGATAGTAGGGGAAGAGCATTCCAGGGAGAGGGATCAGAAAGTGCAAAGGCCCTGGGGCAGGACCGTGACCTCAGGGAGGTGGGGAGTGTCTTGTTCCTGGGATGGCCCCAGGTGTACAATGGTGTTCAGTGGATGTGGCAGGGATCGAAGAGAAGCCCCGCGGTTGTGGACCCTGCACAAGCTTTCCCTGATGCTACCTGTTGACTGCCCTCTCAGACAGCTTTTCTCCCTGGGGTCCAAGAGAGTGACTCAGCTTTGAATCCCACTCAAGGAGCAAGAATCTCTCTATAAGTATCCCTAGCGAGAGCCCCAAGCAGCTCACTGGCTGAGAAGGTCACATGCCCATCCCCCCAGCCAGTCCCTGGAACCAGCAATGGGTGTGAGAGCGGCTTAGGACCAAGTGCCCACCATACCATCCTGAGAACCCCAGGAAGTCACAAAGTGCTGAGAACCCCTATGGCTGGAAGGAGGGGAAAGAAGTCTGGGCAGGCAAAGAGCCAAAGCTTTACAGAATAATCACAGCAGCTAAAATTTATTTGTTCATCAATAGTAAACATGGCTTCTTGTGGCCTGAGGGAAGGTGCATTTAATGCTCACAACAGTCCACGGAGTAGGCTGGCCCCATTTTACAGACAGAGAAATTGAGGCTTGAGGTTTCACAGCTAGTGAGTGGCAGAGCCTGGACTCTCCTGGCTCAAAGCAAGCCAGAGCCTCCACAGCGCTGGCCCTGCGATTCCTTGCATGCACCAGGGACAAGCTGCTGGACCAAAGGTGGAACCTTAGAGTGAGGGCACCCTGAGAGAGAGGGGCCCCTTCTTGGACAGAGAAATGGGGACACGGAAGACAGCTGAAGGCAGGCTGCCAGGGCCCTGCGGGCCATGGCCAACTGCTGGCACAGGCCAAAGGCAGCTGACCCCGCCTTGTTCCTCAAATGGAAGCCTGAGGCAGGGGCAGGGGCCAACAGGAAGTGAGACGACTCTCAGGTCTGGGGTCCCGGGGGAAATCTGGTATTGGCAGAGTGCTGCTTGCTGTATACACAAGCCCTGAGTCCAGGAGGATGCCAGCAACCTGCCATCAGGAAGGTGCTCAACCCCAGCCCCCAGTCCAGAACAGTGCCAGGCACAGAGCAAGTGGCCCATAAAACCAGCAGCCCTGCAAAGGAGGTAAATTCCTACCCCATGGCCAGGATGGGGAGACGAAGGCCCAGAAGATGTCCAGGAGTCCGGCGGGGCCCAGCTTCCCCAGGCTGGGCCGTGCCTGGGAAACGTCTGGGTTGTGGGGTCTGGGCAGTCAGACACCAGGCCCTGCCTCTCCTCCTGGAGCAGCGGCCTGGGTGGGCCGGGACCTGAGGGGCAGCTGCTCTCAAGGAGCGCTTGCTCTTCCCCCTCAGCAAAATGGGGCCTCCATGCTGCCCTCTCTGTGAAGGGTGATCTCAGAGGCCCGGCAGGCCCACACAGGTCCAGCAGGGAGCTCTGGAGGCCAGGGCGTGGATGTCTTTGCCACAGGGCACGTGTCTGGCACAGAGAGGTGCTAATAAATGCTTGCTTGAGTGGGATCAGCACTCACTGAAGAACAGCTGCTTTGGTGCTAAATGGGGAGAGGGCTCCCCCTGGCATCCATCCACCCAGTTCCCACCCTTCTTTCCTATTCCTTCTACCCACTGCTCCTGCCCCTCCTCCTTTCAAACCTGTCCCCACCACATTTTCTTCTCACTGCATTGCTCTTCTCTCCCTCTCCCACTCCCAGACCTTCCCTCCTTCACTACTCCCCACTTCCTTCTTCCCAGCGCTGCTCCAGCCCAGCACCATTATCCCAGTCATCCTCCCTCTGCTCTACTCTCCCTCCACCCTTCCCTTCCCCACCTCTTCATTTCCTCCCATTCCCCTCCAACTCCCTCCCTCCACCCCACCCCCTCGGCCCTCCAGTGTGTCTTGGGCAGGTTTTCACACCCCTTCCTTGAATACCCCGTCCTCCTCTGATCTCTGATCTCCCTATTCCTAGCCTCTCAGACCGCTGGGTGCTGAGAACAAGGGGCCTCCAGAGCTGAGCCCGGCTGAGAACAAGGCAGACACCTGGCTTGGGGCAAGAGCACCCCTGGGGTGGTGGCTGGTCCTCCTGCAGTTGCCCTGACGGCACTGGGACCTTCTAACCCTGCTGCCCTGTGTTCTGGGGGCCCACATGACAACGCTCCTGGCTCCTGCCACATTCAGCACCCAGAGACCTCGCCGCCCACCAGGAGTTCACCCAGCCACTGCCATCTCCGAAAGCGGCCCGGCTGTGCCTAACTCCAATACTTTTGGTGGCCTCGGGTATTTTGATGTCGGCTAGGTACTAGGTGTTCAGTCTCTCTGTCTGACAAAAGACTGAAGCAATGAATCAAGAAGCCGGTGTTTGCCATCTTTGTCTTCGGGTAAACACCGGACTGCCCTGCCCTGGTCCCAGTACCACTGCACCCAGGAACCTGGGGTGGGGCCCCCAAGGTTGGGAAGGTAAATGTTCGGAGAGTTCCCCCTCAGCCAGGAGTCGGAACCGGCTGGCCCAAGCCTAGGTGTGAGAATCGCTGTTCAGCTGCTTCTGCCGCCCCGTGCTGCTTCTGGGGTTCTTTTCTTGAGACTTTTGCCACCAACTCTTTCCACTCATTATGAAGATGTTATACGTCATGTTTGCCGGCGGATATCTGAAACAACATAGAACCGCATTGAAAGCGTGCCATTGGGAGTTCCTACCGTGTGCTCTAAGAGGGCGAGGTTCCCCTCCCTCTGCCCTAGCCTCTCCCCCGAGGCTCAGGACCTCACATCATTGTGGGTCTCTGGGGGGAAGTAGCAACATCTCCACCCCTTCTTCTTGATCCCAATAGACACGGGAGGGAAATGGTGAATCTAATGGATGAGCCCTCATCAGAACTAGGGAGTGGGCCAAGCTGGTTTCCAGCTCTTCCAATCTTCCGTCGCTAACTCCTGCCCCGTCCCGGCTCCCGTGTGCTTCAAGGCCCATTCCTGTCCCAGAGCAGGAAGCTGGCTGTGAGGTGGTGGCTGGCCTACCTGGGTTGCCCCGCTGGGACACCCACACCAGCCCACCTTATGCTGAGCACGCAGCAGTTCAGGCAGGGCCTGAGGGGCCTGGGGGGAGCCACTCTGCCTGTGATGGAAAATGTGTGTCCCAAGGGATGAGAACGAGGTACGATTGCTGCAATTGCATAATCTTGTACATTATTTCCCTCCTACACTGCTTATGGTAGACCCACTGGGCCCCAGCCCCCATTCAGGGGGATGATCAAAGCAGCTAATGACTGATACAGGCAGGCGCTGACCATCAGAGTGGCCCACCCACCCGGCATTGACCCCCACTTGCAGGACCAGGGGGAAAACTGGGCAGTCTGCGGGAGGTTCTAGGAAGGGGATTCACCAACCAGTAGAGCTGTCTTTCCACATCCGAAAACCGGCTGCTGTCCCGGGAGGAAGACCCTGCTGCCATCTCCTCCCCAGCCTCACCCCTCTGCCCTCCTGCCGTGCTGGTCCCTCCTTTCCACTTCCCATCCTACTGCTGCTCTTCCAGACAGAGGCTGCGCCAACTTCTCTCAGCAGCCCTCACATGCCAGGAGGTGTGGCCAGTACAGGGCAGTAGGGACCTGGCTATGATCAGAGCCTGCACAGCAGTGCCTAAACACTGACAGCTGAGCCCTGGCCAGTGTTGCTCAGTGGACAGAGCACAGACCCTCAGACTAAAGGGTCCCCGGTTTAATTCCTGTTGAGGGCACATACTGTGGTTGCATGCTCTATCCCCAGCCTGGGTTGGGGTGTGTGGGGGAGGCAGCCAATCAATGTATCTCTCTCACATCAATGTTTCTCTCACGTCTCTCTATTAAAAAAAAAAAAAATCAATGGCCAAAACCGGTTTGACTCAGTGAATAGAGCGTCAGCCTGCGGACTGAAAGGTCCCAGGTTCGATTCCCGTCAATGGCATGTATCTTGGTGGCAGGCACATTCCCAGTAGGGGCGTGCAGGAGATGGCTGATGGATGTGTCTCTCTCATTGATGTTTCTAACTCTCTATCCCTCTCTTTTCCTCTCTGTAAAAATTAATAAAATATTTTTTTAAATCAATGGAAAAAATATCCTCAGGTGAGTATTAACAAACAAAAAATTTGTGTCCAGCTGGAGTGGTTCAGTGGTTGAGCATCAACCTATGAACCAGGAGGTCATAGTTTGATTCCTGGTCGGGCACATGCTTGGGCTGCAGACTCAATCCCAGTGTGGGGCATGCAGGAGGCAGCTGATCAGTGATTCTCTCTCATCGTTGTTCTTTCTATCTCTCTCTCTCCCTCTCCCTTCTTCTCTGAAAGCAATAAAAATATATTTTTTAAATAATAATAATAAATAAAACACAAACCTGACAGCCGAGTTATCTGTGCTCTTGTGAAGCATGCCAGGAGATGCCAATGGCCACCAGGCCTGGAGCCCTGCCCTCCTCCCAATCAGGCTCAGCAGGAAGCTCTAGGCAAATCTGGAACCAACACCTGACGTTTGGGGAAGGGAGGTGGGAAGAAGAGCCACTCACAGTGCCTGCTTCTTCCTGTTGAGTATGGTCAACATGAGCAGCAGCAGCACTGCGGCCAAGAAGATGCCTGCCACCGAGCCGATGACGATGATGGTGTTCCTCTGGAGGAAGTGCAGGAGCTGCAAGCATGGCACTGTTCTGTTCCGAGCGTCTACATGGGAAGACACGTGGCGAGCCAGCAGAAGCCCACGTGGGTGCAGGGACACCTGCAGCTCCAGCAAACCTCTGGGAGAAGGAACTGGCTTTGTCAGGAAACTCATCTGGGAGCTCTTTGGTGGTAGAGGTGGAGACCCTCAGGTTCCACACCAGATTGTGGGAAGTCGGGGGAGAGAGGAGAGCTCAGCTGAGGGAGGGACAGCAGCTCAGCTGAGAAAGAGGCACCACTAGAGGAGGGACTTGCTTTTAAGCACAGTAGGGCCAGGTGTTCTGTCTGCAGTTTTTCCCAGGTCCATGACACAGTCTTCCCAGGCCCTCCTGCTCTGCTCCAGCTGCAGGGAATTCTCACAGAGTGGCTGCCTCGTGTGATTGGGTCTGGGGGATTTTGTGACATAAGGCAAGTGTGATCCTGAGGTGACTCTGAGTGCCCTCAGCCCCTGGGGACTTGCAGGAACCTTGAGGATGGCGAATGTGGACTTGGGAATATAAGGCTATCTTAGCTAGACCTCAAAGAAAGACACCCAGCCCACAATGGGGACACATTTGGAGCATAACCAAAAAGGGAAACGGATTTGGGGGAACGGGTCACAGAGGTGCAAAGACGGGAATCAGGTGGTGTGGTGTGGAAGCTGGGAGCCTGGGGATGCTTGCAGGAGATGCTGTCCAAGGGCCTGGATGGGCCCTGGGGAGAAAACTGGCTGCTCTGCTCCCCTGCATCTCTGCCCTGTCAGGAGGCAGCGGCATCAGGGATCAGGATGGACTATGTTGCAACAATTTAGCATTTCATCTCTCAGTTAGGGAATGACACCAAGTATACTTTCTATAGTGGTGGCTCTGAGGAGAGAGTATACTGGTCTTGGTCCCAACATGTTGCCATGATGGGCAGGTTTCTACACACGCTGAATGGGCCCACGCTCAGGTTATCCCGGGACTAGGTTTATAGCGGCACTTCATCCTTCTTGTCATTAGGGAGCCTAGTGCCCAGTCCTGGCAGGGCTCACAAGATGATGCCCATGGTGTGAATGGGCCCTGCTGCGCAGAAACAACACAAAAGTAGCATCTTTTTTGAAGGTGGTCGAACATCTGGAATTGTGCTAACTTCTATTCCCTCAAAATGCAAAGCCAACAGACACACCCCTCGGTATAGCTAGTTACCTGGCCTCTCTGCCGTGGGGAACTGATCACTGACCGCCCTGTGGAGCAGCAAGGGCCCCTTCCTCCCCTCCTCCTCTGAGGCGTGGCCTCCTGCAAGACAGGAGAGGCAAACGTGTCTGAGAACAGCCCTTGGCCTGGGGCCACTTCTGTTTCAGAATGAAAGTAACTTTCTCTCAAGTCAGAGTGAGAAGTTGGGAGGGTTTTGGAGAAGACTCCAAAGTGCATCCAAGTTTTGTTTTTATTTTTTAATCTAACGAATTCCTGGGTGAATCACATGGAGCCTGAAGTAGTGGTTTTTGAACCTGAGTGTACATTAGGATCCCTGGGGCCTGGTTAAAACACAGATTGCTATCGAATGTTGACTGTAATTGAAAAAATTTTTAATTTTAATTAACACACACACTCACACATCACTGGGCCTCACCACAGAGGTTCGGGTACATAGGTCTGGGAGGGTCTGAGCGTGACCCTGCTGATGCTGGGCCACACGCAGAGCCTTGTAAAAGACCTGCCAGCCGGACACCGAGCCGCCCTGAGCCCCAGGCTCGCTAGAATCAAATAAAGACAATGAGACCCCCTCCTGGATGGATTGCTGTTCATGAAAACAGTGTATAACACAAAGTACTATAAAAAATCTGTCATAAATTGTAAGGGCAGGACAGGAAAATGAACTAGACTGAAATACTCATTTACTGATAGAGGGACTGCAGAATGGTTTAGGAGAGAAAATCAAAAGTGTTTAGGTTTGAAATTTAGGTTGAAAATCAAAAGTGTCCGCGTCCTAACTCTGCCAATGGCTGTCTTTAGCTGTTTGCTCGGGAGCCCGCAGAGCCTGTGTGAGCTCAGCTGGGGAGAACGGGTGCAGCCAGAGGCTGTGGCTGCCCAGACAGGAGCCGTCTTTGAGAGGGCTTGGAGAAGTCTGACTGTTCCAAGAGCAAATGGAGCCTGTGGTAGGAGCTCCAGCAGGATCCATCTGGACCATTTACAGTTAGAAGTAGGGCTGTCAAAGGGGACGAAAAAGTGAGAGGTTAAGAAAGCTCAAGCCCCAGATACTCCAGGCAGCTCTGGGGTGAGCTCCAAAGTCTCAAGTTCCAAGTCCTCCTTGGCCCAGCTCACAAAGGGGTGGGAGGGAGCTGATTTGGTTAAAGACTGTCAGGGGGCGGGGAGACACCTCAGGAGTTCTTAGTTATACCAGGGGAAGAGAGAAATGAGTTTCTTCTTCAAAATGGTCTGGAAAAGGGAGAAAATGCCCAGCACAGAGTGACTCAATTATTTGCCTTTGAAATGCCCGGTCAAAGCTGAGAGATTAGTACCACCGACGAAAACTCTGGCTGCCACAGACTGGCCCATGCAGGGCTGTGCCTGGCCTGTCACAGTGTTACCACCTGAACACACAAATGCTTACCTCTCTGGTCTCTGTGCCACCTAAACATAAGACAGAATTCGAAGCCACTGCCTACACGTATCATCGATATGGCCGTAAGCTCTCATTTACTGAAGGATCTTTGGAGAGTTTGAAGGATGTTTGCACATGTGATGGGTTGTGCTTCTGATCATTTGTTAGATTATTTTTTATACTAAGTATTTTATTTGTATGCTGCTGTCAGTGTATTCTTTTGAAATAGAAATTTGTGAAAATTCAGAGAGGTAGATGTTAAGGGCTGACAAAAGCAGAAGACTGTATATATAGTATGGCACATGTTATAGGGTAAGCTTTTGGTACAGGCTTCAGATTTAGGGCTCTCCGAATATTCACCAGTTCAAGAAGAGTGGTTTAGAACGCCTTCAAAATTCATTACAAAAAGGAGCACACTTTCTGGGGTCTGAAGGAATTGGTACTGGAAGACACTCCCGACAGCAGGTCACGTTGAGCCTTCTGCAGACAGAACTGTTTCACACCTGCAGCTGCCTGGCAAACCTTCTCCCTTGAGCGAAGCCTCCAGCCGGAGCTGTGGAACCATTTCTCTACAGCGGTGATGCTGGAGGAGCCAGACGTGGTGCACCAAGTGCAGGGGAGATTGGTCCATAGCGGGTCTCGGGTTCACAAGAGCCAGACGGCGGGGCAGTGATGCGAGTAGATTATTTTTTTTTTGTGGGGGAAAATAAGCACGATTACCATGTTTTGTCAAATAGTCAATTTCCAAACATTATTTTGACTTGAGGAAACCACTGACCGTGAGGGGCAGCCTTACCAGGGGAGTGCAGAGAGCAAACCCCAGTCCTCACGGCCCAGTGCCTTCCAAGTCACCATTCACATCATGGGCCGGCACATTCATCCTAGAGAGCCCACAGCCCAGAAATGTCAGCTTTGTGCTCAAAGGACAGTTGAAGTCTTACCATATTCATAATGTCCCTGCTTTATAAGTCTTAGGAGACTCTGCCATTGAAATGAGCCTTTGATTATAAGTGACCAGCATCTTATTGCTCCCTGTGCACTGAGGATTAGGGTCCATTCAGCAGACCTGAGCACACCTTTTACAGACACTTCACTTCTCAGAAGGATAATTTCCCCCACCCCTCTCCATATCCTGCCCCTTTAATTTTTTATAATGTTCACTGTTGCTAAGGAAGGGACACAGTGTGTCCTTAAAATGGACACATTACACAAACAAAACTGTTTCCTATAGGCATCCTGAGTTCAAACTCTAGCTGCTTGACCTAAGTTACTTAACCTCAGTACCCCTACCTGTAATGGGAAATGAAACAATGTAATTGAAAAACTCCTATTGCCTAGCTAGTCTGGCTCAGTGGATAGAACGTCAGCCTGTGAACTGAAGGGTCCTGGGTTCAATCTGGTCAAAGGCACATGCCTGGGTTGTAGGCTCGATCCCCAGTAGGGGGCATGCAGGAGGCAGCCAATCAATGATTCTCTCTCATCGTTGATGATTCTTTTCTCTCTGTCTGCCTTCCTCTCTGAAATCAATAAAAATACATTAAAAAAAATAAAGAAAGAAAGATACTGTGAAATTTGGTCAGATACATGAAAAAAAAATGAAACGAGATCACCAACTTACACCATATACAAAAACAAACTCAAAATAGCTAAAGCACTTAAATGTAAGATGGGAAACCATAAAAATCCTACAAGACTTGATAGGCAGAAAAATAGCAGACATATGTATCTTTACTGATACAGCTCCTAGGGCAATGGAGACTAAGGAGAAAATACGCAAATGGGACTACATCAAAGTAAAAAGCTTCTGCATAGCAAAAGAAATCATCAACAAAACAACAAGAAAGCCCACTGCATGGGCAAACATATTTGCCAATGCTATTTCAGATAAGGGTTTGATCTCCAAAATTTACAGAGAACTCATACAACTTAACAAAAGAAAGATAAACAATCCAATCAAAAAATGGGCAAATGACCTAACTAGAGGAAGGCTCTTGCCTGGCGCCCCAATATTGCCAAATTAATGCATTTTTTTCTCTCTTTTCATTTGTGTGCGGCCTCCTCCAGAACCTGAACCCTGAATGGGAACCCTGAACCACAGGGGACGTGGAAGAGGTTCCCACATCTATGTGCAGCATAATTTACCATAGTTAAGATTTGGAAACAGCTAAGTGTCCATCAGCATATGAGTGGATTAGAAAACTGTGGTACATCTACATAATGGAATAGTACACTGCTATAAAAAAGAAGGAATTCTTACCATTCGCAACAGCATAGATGGAACTGGAGAGCATTATACTAAGTGAAATAAGCCAGTCAGAGAAAGATAAATATCACTTGATCTCACTCGTATGTAGGATATAATGATCAACATAATTTGATGAACAGTAGTAGATCCAGAGACAAAAGGCAGGGGAGGTGGAGGGGTTAGAGAGCAACCAAAGGACTTGTATGCATGCATATTAGCGTAACCAATGACACAGATACTAGGGTAGTGGGGGCTTGCCCAGGCTGGGAAGGGCTTGGGCAGGGGGAGGTGAAGGGGTCAATCGGGGGAAAAAGGAGACATATGTAAAACTTTAGATTAAAAAAATTTTTTTAAAGAAAGAAAGAAAACCTCCTGTATCTGGTACACACTAAATGCTCTGTGTATTTTAATTGTATCATTATAATGGTGGTTATTATTGTTACAGAGAAATGTATCATCCATTCATCACACATTTACTCATTCAGCAAACACTACTAAGCACCTACTCTATATCAGGCCCTAACCCTCACCCTGGGACACATAGTCTAGCGAGTGCAGCTATTGTCAGGATTTGTCTCTGGTCTTTCCACCACATGTGCTAGATTATACCAGTCTTGGTTCCTCTGGCAGAAAACTTCTAAGTGATGCCAGCTGCTTCCTGGCTGGGTGTAGGCAAGCTGCTCAGAGAACTCGCAAAGCTGCGCAGGCCCCGGCTCCATGGTGGGTCATTTCCAAATATGTAACTTCATGCTCTAAAGTGCGTTGTCAGAGCAGAAGAACCCAGCTAGCAAAATCACTCCTGGGAAATTATCTTACTATGTATCCCCGACAGGAATCATATGGACCCACTATGGGAGTTTTGCCCCAAATCTCACGGTATTTCACGTCATGTTCTTCTCGCTCCTCTGTCACTCTCCTCCCTCTGAGATAGGCCCTAAGGGGTTCTCTGTGTGAGCTTGCCCGGTCCCATTTCTGTGAGAAGCATCGCTGCTCCTAGGCAGCTGCGCACAGGGAGCCCTGCCCTGTGCAGGCACCTCGCCACCTCTGGCCTCCCCGATCACCTACCCATATCTCTGGCTGTCACGGAACTTTTGTGAAAACTGAATGTAGTGCTGTCTGTGAAAGCACGTAAAGCAGGGCCAGTGTAAGGACCATGCTCAAGGCTAAGGGCTTGGAAACTGCTGCTCCCCACCTTACTTCTAAAAATAGCCCCAAGCCACCTAATAATATTGCTGTTCACTGCTCTTTGGACCCAGCACAAGTGGAGCAATACTTGGGTGAGGAAGAAAGAAGACAACTTCAAAGGAAATGACGATGTAGTTAACATGTAACAACAAGAAAACCTCTGCCATAGACTCTGCATGCTGTCATCCAGAACATTAGCCTCCTCCTATGCCTACTAGCCTCAGCCCTCAGAGAGACTCGTTCTCTCTACCCCACCCCACCCCACACCCCACCCCAAGCATCTAGGAGGAGATGGAAGCGGGGGGGGGTGGGGAAGAGGGGAGACATGGGACTTGCAAAGATCCTCTGAAGACTCCTCTGACCCTTGAAGAACCTTGCTCCTCTGGATGGAAGAGAAAGGAGCTGGGGCTGCATGGCCCCCCCACCCCGCCCTCCACACACACATACTTTGCCACCTGCCTTGGAAGTAGGTATGATGTCCAGAGCCACGGAGGCCATCTTATGACCAAGAGGCATAAGCACCAGGGAAGGCCCTGATGACCTCAGACAGACCCTGAGCCCTGCACTGTGCCACGGCGCCACCTTCAGGCTGCTGCCACAGGAAACCCACCAAACGCAGGTCTCCCAGAAACTGCTGCCAAGCGCACTCCTAACTGGCACACAGATATGGCAAGCCTGTCACCTCTCACTGAGATGACCTGGGCCACTTGGTGTTGATGGTGCGTTGTTATATGGAGGACCCGAGTATACGACCCCCAAATCATAACACCGTGGACAGGGACAGAATGAAGACTATCGACCATTCAGACCAAAGCTCGAATGGAGCCCTAGCTCTGTTCAGAACTGTGCCAGCAGCTCAAAGGGGATGAAGACCTGTTGCTTGGTCTGCATCTTGGAGCCACCCAGACACATGGCAGAGGCAGACACGGTGAGACATGCCTGGGCACACAAACACAGCCACACAGAACAAGGCAAGGGTTCAGCAGATGGAGAAGGAAAATCCCCTCAGCCCAGGCAGCCAGGAGGCAGGCCCCGGGCTGAGCAGCTTCAGGGAACCTGGGCCCTGAAGTCTGAGTCTGGACCATGCTGACTGTAGTATCTACTGAGACCCCAAAGCCAATGCTGTCCACAAGTGCTGGAGACAGGGAATTCATTCTTCAATCCATGGGCTCTCAAGGCTCACGGCAGCCTGGGGTGGGGTGTCTATCTGTGACAGGCAAGCAACCTGGGGATGGCTCCTGGGAGATGCTCATTCACTGAACTGCCGGCATCAGGAGCCAGCCCGAGGCGGTCAGCAGGCAGCTGCAGACCCATGATGCCTACCCAGAGCCACAGGACAGCCCTGTCCTTAGAGAAGACCCTGGGCCCAGACAGCTGCAGTCCCCCAAGGGCTGCCCAGGCCATGGCAACCCCCAAGCACGGCTGTCCTCAGGAGCTTCCCAGCTCCTCGTGAATGCTGGGCAGGAAAACGACCCAGGAAGTTCGGGTCAAGACTGGAGGCATGAAGAACAGCAAACTCCTCACTTGCAATCCTGTCAGTACCTTTTCGTGAGCACATTTTTTGAAATCGATTACTTTCTGTGTGTCTTTGAAAACAACCATGTTGGTTTCTCCTTCTAGGTTTGCTTTGCTAAGCGACATTCATTTGACATTTATTCTGAGACCTTTTTCGAGGGATGTAGGTACATTTGCGGCTGGTCTGTCTGCGCACCTGGTGAAGAGATGCTTACAACAAGGACACAGAAACTTGCCCATCACGTTCACTCCTGCAACGTGATCTGCTCTCATCAGCAGCCCCTCCTTGGTTAATGGGTGACCTGCAGGTTCCTGGATGGCTGCTCAGAGGGGACCGGGCCGGCTTCTCAGTGACCCAGCGCTGCCGAGGAGGATGCTGGCATGACACTGGACAGCTCAGTAGGTCCTGGGGGTGATGGGATCGTCCCAAACCCTGAAGCAGACACCACCTTCAGATGCACGCAGTCCCCACCTTCACACGTGAGTTCGAGGGACTTGCAAGGAGGAGAGAGGTCTTGCTCCTGGGTAAAAACCACCGAGAGCAGGGACCAGCTGGCACACCCATTCAGCTGATCAGTGAGGCAGTCACTGTGGACTTTCTTAGCCGACTTAAAAATAAAAAGTTCCCGGGCCTAGTTGCTCTCGAGTGGTAAGTGGGCAGTTTGGGTAGACCGATGAGGCCCATCCGGGACTCCCTCACAGGAAGGTTTCACCCTACACCAAGGAATCTGGTGGCCACGGGAAGGGCTTGGGCATCACTGTTAACAACCTCCCAGGGATGCTCGTGCTGTTAGGTTGAGGCCCTGGGCAGAGAGAGGGTCTATCTCAGCCTGAGGGCCTCACTATCGGTATGACGTGCAGGATCTCCTGGAGCCCGCCCAGGGAGAGGTGACGCAACTGGGCTCAGGTGGGGCTGACACTTGCGGCCAGTACGCACAGAGGTGCCCAGCTGCTGCCACCCCCTGGAGGAGCGGAATCCTTTCCCCCGTGCTGGTCTCTGCCCTTTGGCTCATTTCTCAGAACCTCACACCTGGAGAACCGGCCTGGCCTCCATGCACAGCACCTCCCTCCCACTCGAGCACAGGCACAGGCTGCCTGGGGGCAGGCTAGCACTAGTGCAGCCCAACAGCCTAGCATGGGGAGGGTACTTACCAAAGAGTCTAGCCACGTGTTCTTGCTTATTTGACCGTGGTGCAAATTCAGAATTTTTCAAGCTTTTTTGTTGAAGAGAACCTATGGAAAAATAGACCTCAGTTGTGAGCAAATCTCTCCTTGGGTCAGCATGTAATGTTTTCATGTCGTGCCTCCCTTGTGTGGTGCTTTTCGAGCAATGCCATGCAGTTGGCTGCCCTGGGGAAGACGCCAGACCTGGGATCTGGACCACCCTTTGAGGCTTGTGAGCTTGGGCTATAAAGCGCTGTGCGTCAGATTTTTTCCTCTGACGCTGCTGGGAGTGGCATAAACCGTAGGAGGAGAGGCAGGTAAAGCTCGCTGATGCGCTCCCTTCTCTCTGTTATTTATGATGAACTCACGGCTTGCTCAGTGCTCAGGGCTCAGTGCTCAGGGCTCAGGGCTCAGGGCTCAGGGCTCAGGGCTCAG
>PVJN01028215.1:0-27412 GCA_004026805.1 Lasiurus borealis | reverse complement strand
AGACACTAATGGAGCCCCAGCTCTTCGCTTCACCTTTTCAGGATCCCAACTGACTAGTAGCAGTTTTTGTCATGAGGACATGACAAGATCTCAACAAGTGAATGGGGGTGGGACCAAGGGACTTTTCTGTATGGAAAAACCAGAGGGTTGAAGTTACGGAAGTAAGGGAATCCAGGAGCAGCCTGGAGATTGAGGATTGTCCAAAGACCAGGTTGAGTGTAGAGAGCTGAGGGCAAGGAATATGGTAGTTCAGGGCTTGAAGAAAGGTAGATGGCCAGGTGTTCAGATTTGGAGGCAGGTTGGGCTGCATAGGGGCATCAGGATAGAAGGTCAGATTATTTGGTGAAGATCTGGCCACCTGCCCCTCATGCTCTCCCCCCATTGAAGGCAGTTGATGTGCTGGCATTCCTTGGCAGCAGTGTATCTGCTTCCTATTTGGGGCATGGAGGGAATTTATTCTTGGAACCATAATTT
The DNA here is from genome assembly GCA_004026805.1 of Lasiurus borealis. Lineage (NCBI taxonomy): Eukaryota > Metazoa > Chordata > Mammalia > Chiroptera > Vespertilionidae > Lasiurus > Lasiurus borealis. The sequence continues at coordinate 26,938 of PVJN01028215.1, read as the reverse complement.
TTACCACTGAGCCAAGCCGGTTTCCGCTAAGAAAGTTTAAAAACTGATTTTAGAGAGAGAGAGAGAGAAATCAATTTGATGTTCCACTTATTAATGCATTCATTGGTTGATTCTTGTATGTGCCCTGATCAGGGATTGAGCACTCAACCTTGATGTATTGGGACAATGCTCTAACCCAGGGGTCGGCAAAACGTGGCTCGTGAGCCACAGTTTGCCACTTTGTTGACTAATGAGTTTGCCGACCACTGCTCTAACCAACTGAGCTACCCTGGCCAAGGCCTATTGGAATCTTTATTGATAAAATCTGGGCTGTTTTTGATTCTTCCTGCCCTTAGTATTCTAGATGTGGAATGTACATTGGTGACCTTACTAAGTTGGTGGGAACAAATATTTTCATTTCTCAGAACAAGGATTTAGGAGCAGTAGGTTCTCATCTTTTGAACTGGCTCTTAGCATTCCCTCGCCCCACTGTGGGTTAGCACAGCCTCAGTTAATAAGTCGCCCTCTCCAGACCTTACATGTGGCAGTTGTTTTCTCCTTTGCAGGTGCGGCCGGGTGTGTAGCTACATTACTTCATGATGCAGCCATGAATCCAGCCGAAGGTAATAATTTATCAAACTTTCCCTTTGTGGGCACCTGCATCTGCATCTATTTCTGGTTCATAGAAGAAAACTGAGAAACACCTGAGTTTTGGTGGGAAATCCTGCCGTGTTACCTTATCTTAACACTAGAGGGCGCTCCATCCATGTCCGAATTTAGGAAGAGCCCTTTGGACTTCATTGAGATTTAATTCATCTTTAGGACTTCCTTGGGGAAAAAAAAAAGATATGGCTCTGCTTGGCCTGTTTCTGGGCCTTCTTAAAAGTCCCCTTTGTAGTGGAATTGATCTCATCTGAAATATTAGCAGGTTATTTCACTTTTCTTCAAAGAAATCAAGTTGGATTTTGACATTTGAAAATACTGCCTTGTTGGAATAAAGATCATTGAGATAGGAATGAAAGGGTGAATTGTAGAGTTCAGTCACTGCACTATGGCTTGGATCTTGGCATTTTAGTTGAATGATGAGGTACTCAAACAAATATGAAGGTATAGCATAATTGCCAGGTTCCTTAACTTCTAGTTCTTTGCCTGTCTGGGCAAGGCCATGGTGTGCAAAGGGCCAAAACTAGAGTGAAGATCCACAGAGCTCATAGCATGTAGTCTACCTGAGGGAGTAGAAGATACATATTTGCAAACTGAAGCCACACTCTTGGCTAGGAATTTTGTTTTCTTTTTGGTATTACTCCTCCTGTAGGAGGTATAACCATCCACATGTGGTAAGAGTTAGGTGCTCTTAGTAACTGAGGATTCACTGTGTTCACTGCCACCAAGTCAGTGGTCAAGCACTGACTTGTTTTGGGAGTTACAAAAAGGCAACCCAGTCATGATGTAATGATAGAGAAGTACTTATTTCAAGGAAACCCTCTATCTTAGGTGTTATTTAGCTGGTTTTAAAGAAATCCTGCTGAAAGTGGATCCATTATTTTTGGGCTTTTTGCAAACCCTTTCAAATCCCCTTCTATCAAATAAAAGAAACCCATCAGGCTGATAGCTCACTCATATTTTTTTCTGTCTCCATTCCATTGGCTGATCTGCTTCCTTGGAACTCTGAATCCGGACACTTGCTCGCCGGGTGGTGGTTGTCGCTGTTTCTTCCTTCTCGATGATGGCATTGCCAGTGGTCAAGCAAAGGATGCAGATGTACAACTCACCTTACCACCGGGTGACAGACTGTGTACGAGCAGTGTGGCAAAATGAAGGGGCCGGAGCCTTTTACCGCAGCTACACCACCCAGCTGACCATGAACGTTCCCTTCCAAGCCATTCACTTCATGACCTACGAATTCCTGCAGGAGCACTTTAACCCCCAGAGACGATATAACCCCAGCTCCCATGTTGTCTCCGGAGCCTGTGCAGGAGCTGTAGCTGCCGCTGTCACAACCCCACTGGACGTTTGCAAAACACTGCTCAACACCCAGGAATCCCTGGCTTTGAACTCAAACTTCACAGGACATATTACAGGCATGGCTAGTGCCTTCAGGACGGTATATCAAGTAGGCGGGGTGACCGCCTACTTCCGAGGGGTGCAAGCTAGAGTAATTTACCAGATTCCCTCAACAGCCATTGCATGGTCTGTGTATGAGTTCTTCAAATACCTGATCACCAAACGACAAGAAGAGTGGAGGGCAGGCAAGTGAAGTAGCACTGAATGAAGCCGAGGGTTCAGACAACACTGCTGTGCCCTACTCACTCCAGCCGCATTCTCTGTCTCCTGGCATTCTCCAGCCTTGAGTGGAGTTGGAAGGAAAGTAGAAGGCTCTCCCCAGGCTGTTGGTGTTTTGGCTAACACCGGTTACTGCCAACCTCCGATGCGCCATCTTTTCTTCCGGGCCCTCAGCAAGTGCAACAAAGCACACCACAGCACCTTGGACAAACTCTCCATCCTGGGCCTGATGACCTGCTCTCGACTGTTAGAGAGGGATACGCAGCTCAATCCCCTGATTCCTAATAAAAAACGTTTAAGTTATATGGTTTCATTGGGTTTGTCTTGCCAAAGGGGAGGTGAAATGCGTTAACTATTCTCGACCCGTGAATGAAGGGGCCCAGAGGGAAGGTCTATTGCATATGTCTATAGTTTGGTTTCTGCTGATTTTCACTGCGATTTAAAACATTGGGGTCCTACTCCCCTTGTAGTAATTAGGCTCTAAGGAATCTCACTGATGGCAGGAACAATGGGCCTTTGACAGATTCTAGCTAAATAGGCGCTTTGTTTGTTTATTTTATATAGCTTTAATGATTTCCCATTTTGTTTTTTAAATGCTTTTTTTTTGTTATTTCAGAGAGGGAGTGAGAGAAACATCAATGAGACATAGAAACATAATTGATTGGCTACCGAGCCCACAACCCGGCATGTGCCCTGACCAGGAATCAAACTGTGACCTCCTCGTTCATAGATCTGTGCTCAATCACTGATCCACACCGGCCAGACTAAATAGGTGCTCTTGATCCCACTGTTGCTTTTTCCTGAGTGCAGTGTTACGATATAGGAAAGGTAGATCTCTCTGTCCCCATTCTCAGTTCTGCCTGCAGCAGTCAAACTTCCCATGTGGCACTTTGTTTTCTATGCAGTTGCAAAACTAAAATTACTTAGCAACCTGCAAGTCAAAGATTAGATGATAAAGAATATCTTTCATTTTAAGGCTTTTACAAGTACTTTAACATTCATGATCTCATCTTGCTCAAAATCTGAGAAGTAGGTAGTGCAGGTATCTATTTTACAGGTAAGCAAAGCTCGTAGAGGCCGACTTGCTCAAAGGTCTCACAGTAAGTGCAGAATTGGGACCCCAGCCTAGATCTTTTGTTCAAGAAGTAAAGCTAATTGTGCCATTCTGCAGACAGGAAATGAGCAGAGGGCATGTACTCCAACCTGCCATCTAAGGAAGCTCCCTGCCTGGTGAACACTTAGGCTGTTTGGAGACTCTCAGGGATGGGGCTCTCACTGTGCTTTGTGAGTCAGTCTATTACTTCTGGGGGACATCAGTATTAGCAACTTCTTCAGTACATAGAGTAGAAACTTCCATCTATCATCCTTGCTTGTCATTCATTCATTCGGTAACTACTGAGTGTCTCTGGCAGGCAGCAGTGTTAGGGGTATGATAAAAACCATCCCAGTCCACAAGGAACTTATCTAAAGAGGAAGATTGATATAAACAGGCAATTATAAGATAAAATGACAAGAAATATGGTAGGATAAACCTCGAATACTCATTTGGAAGACATAAGAATACCCAGCCTGGCCTTGAGCGAGTAGGGGTAGGCTTTTGGAGGAAATGACATCGGCGTGACACCTGGAAGACAAATAAGCTAACTCTGTGAAGAGGGGAGGGGAAACGTTCTCGGCAAAATCTGGAGGTAAGAGAACAAGAAGTGTTGGGGGTTTGGTGTGCAAGTGGTTTGGTAAAGCTGGCAATTTTGGAGGCTTGATGCTAGCGAGCTAAGCAGGGTCTGGGTTTTAAAAGCAATGCTGAGGAATTTAGAGTTTATCCTGAAGGCAATGCAGAAGCATTACAGGATTTGAAGCAGAGGTGTGGTGTGATCAGATTTACAATTTAAACAGATTATTGAGGCTCTCTGAGGAAGGATTAGAGGGGCAAGACTGGACAGGCTGGCAGCCGGGTTAGGAGGCTATCGCAGTCATCCAGGCAAGGCTGCGAGGTGGTCTGGCCGAGGACCGTGGCGAGGGAGATGGAGGAAGCAAAACTGTAGCAACATTAGGGTTGTAGAATCAATAGGATTTGGTTACAGAACAAATCTGGTCCTCCTTCTACCTGACAGCCCTTCAAGTATCTATGGAGAATCATGTCGGAATGCACTTGAAGTAAAACTGTCAAGACAACAGCAGGGTCTCCTGTTCTAAGCTGTGTTTAAGTAAACTATGTCACCCCTCTGATTTAGCGATGGAAAAGAGAGACGTTAATAGTATTAAGCGGTGGTCACTGGAGTTTGACTTACTTATGAAGTAAAAGCATTGCAGAGGTCGATTCAGAAGACTTGCTAGTAAAAACAGCTGCTTCCCCGAGAACAAAATGTGAGAACAAAGGGATGCCTTTCCAGACCTTTCCCTGCAGTGAGTCACCTTTGCAGAGCTACTGCCTGGCAGAGGATCCGGACCACAGTAGGTACTAGGCCCATTTTTCAAGAATGGATATGGAGTAATTTCTGAAAAAATAGGGTAGTCACTAAAAACCGCCTCAGCTGTAATACAGTTCACAAATAATGAGAAAAAAATACAAAGGTGACCATCCAATCCTGCTTGTACTCTAGCTACTGGAGAACAGTCGGTTTGGATTTTGGACAGGACATTAGCCCAATCACTAGAGAAGATGGAGGCAGAACAGACGGTAAATAAGGTCGAGCAATCTGGAATGGCAGGAATAAGTAAGCCTCACTTCCGTGGGGCACACCTTCCCCATAAGAGCTGTGAGTTATGTGGAGCCTTGAGGACCCAGGACCAACTCACAATCAAGTGGCCAGTTAGTGCATAGTGCTATGTGATGGGGAAAGTAAAAAATAAGTCACAATTTGACCAGAGAAAATTTTTCTTCATTGAAGGTACAAGATAAACAGGGATGGAAGAATCTCATAATAATACAAGACATAGCTTTGTACTGGATTATATAGAACCAATAATGAGATTTAAGGACAGAAAAGATGAGATAAGTGCAGGTCAGAGTTAACAGAAAAGAGGTGGCTTTGCTGAATAGTAGAAAAAAAATATTTCATAAAATCCAATAAAAGTCAAATAATGCTAATTTTACACAATTTAGAAATCACACTTAACAAGAAAATACCTCAAGTCCCATTACCTAGAGAATATGACAACATTTTGAGGTACATATCATCTAGTATTTTCATGCATATTTTTTTAATTTTCCAAAAGCAGATCACATTGTAACCAACTTCTTAATAGATGTATGTGTTCCCACATTATTACGTATTTTTCCATCACCTCAATATGAATAACCACACAATGTTCCATTGTAAAAAGATACAAAAGCTTATTCAGTCAGTCCTTGCTGCACCTTTAGAGTAATGTATTATCTGGAGCATTGCTGAATGAGTAAGAGGAGAGTAGGTAGGGTAGGTGTGGAGACCGTCACAATGAGCAGACAGTTTGGTGCCACCTCTCAGCAGGTGCTGAAGAGATCCTGACTGGAGACCAGGGTACAGGGTACAGGATGGGAAGGGATGAGGCTGGCCAGCAGGAAAGTCAGAGGTAGGATGATCTCTTAGAAGTCATCTTGCTTCACATGACTGCTTAGCCTAACCTCACTCTAAAGCATGCTGGACAGAGAGGTTCCCACCCCCACTCATTTGGGAGGCCTCTGCTGTTCAAGACCACCCATGTCGTTAGTAGGTCAGCATGGCTGGTGTGGCTCAATGGTCAAGTATTGACCTATGAACCAGGAGATCATAGTTTGATTCTGGGTTGCAGGCTCAATCCCCACTGTGGTGTGTGCAGGAGGCAGCCAATCAATGATTCTCTCTCATCATTGATGTTTCTATCTCTCTCTCCCTCTCCCTTCCTCTTGAAATCAATAAAAATATTTAAAAAAATAAAAATGTAAGAATGGACTTGCTGGGTCATGGGGATGTATATGTTTAGCCTTAATAGATATTGCCAGAGTTCCACAAGTGCTCATATCAATTTGTGCTCCTGCCAGCAATGCATGATAGTTCCAGTTTAGTGAAAATATTTTTCTACTTTTAATTTGTATATAATTTCATGATTACAAAAATGTCCTCTAAACATTTATTGCTATTCTCTAATTGTTAAAATTTTGCCCCAGGTGGTTTACCATTTTATCCATATATGTTTGTCACGCGCGCGCGCACACACACACACACACACACACTTTTCTGAACTATTTATGTCCTTTTTATTGCTACATGCTTCAGTGTGACTTTCTAAAGACTTTTTCTTCTATACCCACAATTATCAAAATCAGGAAATGTAGGATTAATACAAAATTATCTGATCCACAATCCATATTCAAATTTCACCAACTGTTCCAAGAATGTCCTATTTTGTAGCTATTTTCCCTGCTAATCCAGCATCCAGTGCCAATCACACATTGCTCTTACATCACTCTTTATTCTAGATCAGGTCCTCAGCCTTTCTTTATCTTTTATAAACTTAATTTTTTTTTAGATTACAGCCAGTTATTTAGTAGAATGTCCTTCAATTTGGTTTGCTTGATGTTCTTTATAATTAGATTCAGGTTATGCAGTTTGGGTAGATGCACAGAGAGATGATGTTGACTCCTTCTCAGAACATCACATCAGGTGGCACAGGAGGTCAGTCTGTCTCTTTATTGGTATTATTAGTTTTTAAAAAAATATATTTTATTGATTTTTTACAGAGATGAAGGGAGAGGGATAGAGAGTTAGAAATATCGATGATAGAGAGACATTGATCAGCTGCCTCTTGCACGCCCCCTACTGGGGATGTGCCCACAATCAAGGCATATGCCCTTGACAGGAATCGAACCTGGGACCTTTCAGTCCGAAGGCCGATGCTCTATCCGCTGAGCCAAACCGGTTTCGGCAGTATTGTTAGTTTTGATCAACTGTTTATGGTTATGTTCACTAGGTTAGCCCACTTTAGAATTACTAATTTTCCCTTTGTAGTTAATAAGTAATTTGTAAGGAGGAACTTTCAGTTTATATAAATATCCTATTATTCACCAAACTTCCAAGTTTTGGCATCCATTGATAATTCTTATCTACATCATTTATTCCTATAACAGTTGCACAATGATGATATTCTAACTTCATTATTCCTTCTATATTTATAGTTGATAATCTGCTATAAGGAAAAGCTCTCTATTTTTCTTTCTTTATTTACATTGGTATGAGGGCATGGATTCTTATTTTATTCTATATCTGCTCTATGGTAATATTACCATGCTACAGACTGCATCAGATTGGACGAACAGGAGCCCCTTCTGATTCCTCTGTCCTTTTGACATATCACATTATCTCTTTAGCACTTCCCTGCAACAGGATGTTCTAGGCTCATTTTGTACTCTCCCTCTCTCAGCCCTGGATCCAGCCATTCCTCCAAGGAGCCCTGGTTCCTTTTAGTGGAGAACAGCACAGTGTTTAGAAATCAAGATCTGGATACCAGTATGACTGGGTGTCTACTTCTAAGCCTATTAGCAAACAGAACTAAGAAATATAAATAAGTATATATATCTTAATTCATGCCTATATCTACACACACACAACCATGAACTCCTATAGAAACCTCCATTCCAATTCAATACAAGATTCATTTTAGTCTTCCCTTTCTTTATATTTATGAGAAAGTGCTTATTTAAATATATATATACATATATATATACATATATATATGTACATATATATATGTATATATATATATATTATTGAGTTTTTACAGAGGGGAAGGGAGAGGAACAGAGAGTTAGAAACATCGATGAGAGAGAAACATCAATCAGCTGCCTCCTGAACACCCACTACTAGGGATGTGCCTGCAACTAAGGTACATGCCCTTGACCTGAATCAAATCTGGGACCCCTTAGTCCGCAGGCTGATACTCTATCCACTGAGCCAAACCAGTCAGGGTGAGAAAGTACTTTTTAAAAAATCCTCACCCAAGGATATTCTTCCATTGATTTTTAGAGAAAGTGAAAAATAGAGGGAAAGACAGAAACATCAATGTGAGAGAAACACATCAATTGGTTGCCTCCTGCAAGCATCCCAACAGGGCCTGGGCCGGGGAGGAACCCGCCACTGAGGTACATGCTCTTGACTGGAATCAAATCCAGGACCCTTTGGTCCACAGGCCAAAGCTCTATCCACTGAGCCAACCCAGCGAGGGCCCTTTCTTTATAGTATTTATAACTCTTTTCTCCACCAGCAAGAACTGGCTCCCATTATCCCCAATATATTTACTTATTTGCTCAATTCAACAGCACACAAAAATTATTTCAGAATTGCTATCCCATACCACTGTAGCAAAAACTCTTTCTAACTAGAATTCAATATTCATTAGTTTTAGTTTGTTGGCTTGCTTACTCTCCCTTCAATGTGGTAATGTGTTTTATAGAGTGGAAGGGAGAGGGATAGAGAGTTAGAATCATTGATGGGAGAGAAACTGATCAGCTGCCTCCTGCACGCCCTCTACTGGGGATGCACCCGAAACCAAGGTACATGCCCTTGGCTGGAATCGAACCTGGGACCTTTCAGTCCGCAGGCTGATGCTCTATCCACTGAGCAAAACCAATTTTGGCGGCAATGTTATTTGAAATAGAATTAGTTGCTTTTGTTTCTGTTTGCATTCCATTTTTAGGTGTTCTTTTTTTTCCCCCTCCTCTTCTCATCCTTGTTGATTTTTTTTTTTTTCAAGAGCAAGAGTATTCCTTAGCTAGGGCTTATGGGGTTTGTGGATGGGCTTCATGGAGTCTGTAAACTTCCTGGAGTTTTAGCAGACTATTGGATATGTGTGCATTTATTTTTTTCCTTCCGGGAAAGAATCCATAACTTTCAAAATATTCTCAAATTGGTGTTGAACTTTCAAAGTTTATGGGAGAGGAGAAACCAAGATGGTGGCATAGGTAAACACTTGAAATTGCTGCCTCACACAACCACTTCAAAACTACAACTAAAAGACAGAACAGACATCATCCAGAGCCACAGGAAGGCTGGCTGAGTGGAAATTCTACAACTAGAAGGGAAGAGAAAAGCACATTGATACTCAGAGGAAATGAGGAAGTAAAGTGCAGAGGTATGGAGGCGCACTCTTGGAAAGGGCTGGCAACTAAGTACATGACGTGGTTGTCTTTCTCAATTGGGAGGGAGACAAGCTCCCTACTGCTCTGAACTCCAGTTCTGGGTGAGACTCTGGGGACCCAGACCCATATGGGGAGAAACTAGACTGTCTGGAATTGGGCGGAACTTGAGGGTGGCTTTCTCTCAGAGGTGTTTGCAGTGATTACTGAGGGAAACTAAAACACGGGGGCCTCTTAGGGCAGGTCTGAGGATCAGCCATAGCTGTTTGCTTCACTTTGTTGATTCCCTGAGATCCTGCCCCACCCAAGCTGTATACAAGAGGCTTTTGCATATGAATGGCCTGGCTCTTTGCAATCTAAAATTACCTAATAAACTGCAGCTGGGTCAGAGAGACCCAGAACATCCAAAGAAGTCCCAAGGCCCCACAGCAGCTTGCATTGCTTCATCTCCAAACCCCAAACAAAGAAGAGGAATCTGCAGATCTCTCTGTAGCTCCTGCTGGGTAGCACCTCCTTAGAAATCTAAGAGCCAGTGTACCCAGTGGTCAGAGTAGGACTATCCAGATTACAACCTCTCAGATCCATAAGGGACACACTCAGAGGGCAGACTCAGTGAGCACCAAAACCCCAGTGAAGCAAGTCTTGCCTCATAAGGGTGTCTTCAGCACAGTTGTTCTCCCAGCTTAGACACAGCCGATCTTCACAGCCAATTAGCCTGGAGGTCAATTTCTCTCAGTGATACCAACAACAATCAAGGCTTAACTACAAGACTGTGTACACAGCCCACAAAGAGATGCACCAAGAGTGTCCACCTCAGGTAACTGGGAGGTAGAGCCACTGGGCTCTATAGGATACCTAGCACACAAAGCCACACTATCAACACAGGGAAGCAGCCAAAATGTGGACACAAAGAGACAGATCACAAATGAAAGAAATGGAAAAAAAGCAAACGACTGACTATAGAGTTCAAAACCATGGTTATAAGGTTTTTCAAGAATTTTCTAGAAATCACTGATAAATTTAGTGAGACTCTTGAGAATATGAAAAAGGACCAACTAGAAATTAAGCATACACTGACTGAAATAAAGAATAATATACAGAGATCCAACAGCAGACTAGAGGATCACAAGAATCAAGTCAAAGATTTGAAATACGAAGAAGCAAAACATATCCAACCAGAATAGCAAAAAGAATCCAAAAATATGAAGATGGTGTAAGGAGCTCTTGGACAACTTCAAGCGCACCAACATAAAAATTATGGGGGTCCCAGAAGCAGAGAGAGAGAGCAAGATATTGTAAACGTATTTGAAGAAAATAATAACAGAAAACTTTCCCCACCTGGTGAAAGAAATAGACTTACAAGTCCAGGAAATGCACAGAACCCCAAACAAAAGGAATCCAAAGAGGACCACACCAAGACAGCATAATTAAAATGCCAAGAGCAAAAGACAAAGAATATTAAAAGCAGCAAGAGAAAAACAGTTACCTTCAAGGAAGTACCCATACAATTGTCAGCTGATTTCTCAACAGAAACTATCCAGGTCAGAAGAGAGTGGCAAGAAATATTCAAAGTGATGAATAGCAAGAACCTACAACCAAGATTACTTTACCCAGCAAAACTATCATTCAGAATTGAAGGGGAGATAAAGAGCTTCACAGATAAGAAAAAGCTAAAGGAGTCCTAGCTGGTTTGGCTCAATGAATAGAGCATCGGCCTGCGGACTGAAGGGTCCCAGGTTCGATTCCAGCCCAGGACATATGCCTGGGTTGTGGGCTTGATCCTCAGTAGGGAGCATGCAGGAGACAGCAAATGATTTTCTCTCATCATTGATATTTCTATCTCTCCCTCTCCCTTCTTCTCTAAAATCAATAAAATGTATTAAGAAAAGAAAACGCTAAAGGAGTTAATCACTGCCAAACCAGTATTGTATGAAATGCTGAAAGGTACTCTTTAAGAAGAGGAAAAAGAAGAAAAAGGTAAAGATAAAAATTATGAACAACAAATACATATCTATCAAGTGAATCTAAAAATCAAGTGAATTAAAATATCTGATGAACAGAATAAACTTGAATATAATAGAATCAAGGGAGTGGACTGACAGTTCTCAGGGGGAGAGGGAGCGGGGGTGTGGGAGAGACTGGACAAAAATCGTACACCTATGGATGAGGACAGTGAGTGGGGATAAGGGCAGAGGGTGGGGTGGGAACCAGGTGGAGGGGAGCTATGGGGGGAAAAAAGAGGGACAACTAATAATCTGAACAATAAAGATTTACTTAAAAAAAGTTTATGGGAGAGAGAAGAGCAGGAATTCAGGGGCCTTCATAGAGGCCTCCCACCAGTGGGCTAGGAAATCCCATCAGATGGTGCGACTCTCCAGGGCAGAGAGGATCTTATTATCTTATAGCTCCATTGCTGAGCACACACACACAAATGCCAAGTGAACAGAAACCAAAGGAGGGAAGAGAAATGTGGGAGCAAATCTGCACACTGAAGCAAGCTCAGGATTGCACTTCCTTCCCAAGGGCCTCCCCACCAGTGACATCATGGCATCAGATGTCTTAGATTCTGGGCCTCCCAGGGAGGCCTGGAACCAAACCAGAGGTGTCTGAGGGAGATACAACCTGGCATTTGCCCACAGACATACACATAAAAAATGAACTAGGAGGGGAAAAAAAATCTCAGTTTGCTGCAGAAACACTGAGCCGCAGCCCCAATGTACTCCTTGCATGGATTTCTTTTGGCTGCAAGGTTTCTGTCAAACTGGAGAACTGGAACCATCATACCTGAATAGGGAAACCGTGAGTCATGCGGGTTTGCCTTTTGCAAGCACCAGCTGAAAGCTTTCCCTGGGTGGAGCGAGAGGTAGGGACCCACCCTAGCATCTGACAAGGATATTTCATTAAAGGGCGGCACCTTTCCTCAAGGAACTTCGACTGCGAAAGAGGGGCGTAGGCATGTAGATCACGAGGTGAGAGCCTCCTGGTCAAGGACAGTCTCTGTAGATTGCCTCCAATTACAGCACATCCCACTAAGTGCTGGTCAGGACTCCAAAGAAACAGAAGACCTGGTCCCTGCCCCGTGGCTCAAAGAATATTTAGAAAGTCACGTTCAGGCAAAAGCAAAATCATAGAATGCAAAGAGAGCCAACACAGGCTGGGTAGTCGGTGGACTGGTTAAGTCAGAGGAGGTTCCCCCAGAGAAGGAGTTGATAGGGATTTTGAAGAAGGGCTGAGTCTGAAGAAGGGAGAAGAGACCAGCGTTCCATCAAGGAATAGCAGTGTATGGAGGATAAATGACTGCGGCGGAGAGTGAAGAAGGAAGGATGCTTCAAAAACCAAACTGGAGTGTGCTGAGGTTGACGCCCGTAAAAGACATTGTGCTTCAAGAGGGACAGTGCGATGGGAGTGATGTTTAAGGGGGAGATTGTGTATAAGGCTGGAATGGGGAGCTGCCAAATGCAAGGAGGATGGCAGGGGGGTTACTAAAGTCACCTAGATGGAGAAGCTTGCTTGGGCTGGGACCCATGGCCGGGTGATCCTACTAGCAGCACAATAAAAGGTAAAAATAAGAACTTACATTTTATATGGCTCTGTGGTCTGAGATCACAAGTGCATATCTAGAATTCTTACTAGTATAAGCAACAATGAGAATTACTTACAATAATTTACTGAGTGTCTATTATGTGCTAGTCATTGAGTTAACTGCTTGGGTGACCTGCACCGCCACTGTCTGAGGGAAATATATGGGGAGCTGTGTACTTTCTACCACTGTATGTACTGAGTGGCCAAATGTTACATCTGACGTTTGTAGGCAAATTAGCCGTACACTGCATCATATGGATATGGAAGCCGAAGGCCTGTACGCAGTTACAAGATATAACGTCTACAGTTACCAAGATAAAACATCTCCATTTCACACAGGAACACAAGGATTGGACAGTCGAGCATTGGAAAAAAGTCATGAGGTCGGATGAATCACGTTTCCAATTGCATCATGCAGATGACAGAGGAGAATTTTACGGAAACAGCATGAAAGCATGCATCCCTCATGCATGAGTACAACCCTTCAAGCTGGTGGGGGCAGTGTTATGGTTTGGGGCATGTTTTCCTGGCATGATATGGGCCCTTTAATTCGTGTGGAACAACATCTGAATAGCACAACATACCTAAGTATCATTGCTGATCAAGTTCATCGTATCATGTTGATGGCGTATCCCAATGGAGATGGCTTCTGCCAACAAGACAATGCACCAGGCCACGGTGCTCGTATTGTGCAGGGATGGTTTCAAGAACATGAGGGAGACTTTACCTTGCTCAGGTGGCCCCCGCAATCACCGGATCTCAATCCAATCGAGCATTTGTGGGATGAAGTTAAAAGAGCCACCAGGCAGCTGGTTCCACAACCATCAAATCCCACGGAACTGGACAGTGCTATTCATCAGGCGTGGTGTCAGATCCTCACATCACCTTTCAACATCTCGTGGAGTCGATGCCAAGAAGAATCATCAGGTATTGAAGGCAAAAGGTGGCCCAACGAAGTACTGATGGAGTGGTCATAATAATCTGGCCACTCCGTGTATAAAGTGTTGTAAATCTGCTCAACTGGGAGTCTCACAAAAATCCTGTGTGTTAGATGTGGCAGGAATTATTATCTGCATTTTATAGATGAGCAATCAGATGCTGAGGAAGGTTAAGGCACTGCTAACAGCCATAGAGTCACAGACCCTCAGCCAGCTCTTTTAACTCTTAGTCTGGGCACCCTTACTCTTTTCTGTCACTCTGATTTCATGTACACAGTGTTAATAGAGCCCTGCAGTGTAAATCACCGCTTTGACCCAGATCTGCTGACCACGTCAGCCACACACATCAGATTCCTGGCACTGGCTTGCCAAAGGTTAGAAATGGAGCTGGTTCAGGGTCATGCAGCTGAGTCTGGTCCACCCGGACAAAGTATCCAAGGAAGAGAAGTAGAGGTGAGGCAAGGGAACAACCCTCCCAGTCACCTCCCCATCTCTTTTATGACACAAACACTCTCCACTTACCCCGCTCCTGACTCAGAGGGGCTTCAGAATGTGGACGACACATTCGATCTGCATGGCATCAGGTTGCACAAGACCCAGGCAGACAGAGGACAGGGCGATCTCAAGGTCACCATTATTTCTTCATGCCTGGATTGGGTCTTGGGAGAGTAAACAGAAGGCTGCCTGTTGTTTGGAATTGGAGCAAGCAAGGAGGATATTCCCAGGGGACACTTTCCTAGGCTCTGTCCCGCACACACTCCTGCCAGCTACTCAGAATCCACTCCCCACCCACCCACAGCCCCGCAAGCACCAAGTTCTTCCGTTTGTGGTATTCTTCCCTTTTCCCCCTCAAATCCTTTATTTTCCAGGACCACAAGCTGCTTGTTTCAAATTTAATAACCCACACAATTTCATGGGTAATTGCGAACCAAGATGGTTCTTGCTGGTCACGCCTTTGGAACCTATGAACTTAAAGTATATGTTGTATTTGGCTAAGTCCTGAGATCTCTGCTTTAACTTCTACCTGGCTCACCTGCTTCTAAGACTGCTTTCCACAAATCGCAGAGATAGATACAACGAAGCGCTGGGTACAAGGGAAGGGGAATAAGTACAAACCCCACACAAGGCACCAGGGAGGCTGGGGAGAGGCCCCATGTGCAGGAGCTAGAAGATAGCCGAGGTCTAGGTGGGAAGCAAATGGGCGGCTTCTCAGCTCCAGGCGGAGATCAGGCACTGTATCTGTTCTTATCAAGCTAATGGCTTGACAGGTTTTTCATCTGAGAACAAGATGTCAAAACAGGCCCTGACTGTGGTGGCTCAGTTGGCTGGAGCATCATCACACCTGCACCGAGGTCTCAGGTTCCATTCCCAGTCAGGTCCCTCCCGTTCCCACGCCACCCTCTTAACCCAGCATTGCCCTCCTCTCTACTTTGACTGAAACCACAGTTCTGAGGTGCAGGAACTATAGGCGGGTTGTAGGAAGGGAAGAAACCAACAACACCCAGAGGGCCAACTACAGTCCCTGGCAGCGCAGACCCACAACTCAGCATTGGCACTGCTACCTCTCTTCCACTTGCCACCTAGCATCCAGCTCATGTGGTGGGTGGTGCCCGGATCACCCTCTACTAGCAAGAGTGGCTCAACCTCGCCCGTGTTGCCAGGGACACTTGCCTCTCTCCCTCCTGGCCTCTCACCCGGAGCCCTGCAGCAGGGCACCTGTGCTTGTGTCTCAATAGGCCCACTGAGGGAAAGAATCCAACCCACCAACCTGAGGACATGTGCCCCTCCGAGGGCCGAGGGCTCCTCCCAGCTCCGTGAGGATGGAGAGCCAGGGAAAGACCCACTTTGGGGTTCCTCGCACGAGGCAGAGGCTGCCCAGAGGGAGGGGGAGTGAGGGCAGGGCTAAAGGAGTATGTGAGGGGCCCAGTGCTTCAGAGCTCGTCACTCAGACAAACTCAGGGATCAGAGGGGCAAGAAATGTTCAACGCAGCTGGGACAGTGGTCGGCAAACTCATAGGTCAACAGAACGGGCCACAGTTTGCCGACCACTGAGCTGGGAGATCCGGTTTGTGTCCCAGTCCACCTCTTATATCTGTGTGGTCTGACACTAGTGTTTTTTTCTTCACTTGAGCGCTATTAAAATAAATACTTAGGCCGAGACTGGTTTGGCTTAGTGGATAGAGCCTCGGCTTGCGGACTGAGGGTTCCCCGGTTCGATTCCGGTTGGGGGCATGTACCTTGCTTGCGGGCACATCTCCACAGTGGGGTGTGCAGGAGTCGGCTGATCAATGTCTCTCTCTCATCGATGTTTCTGACTTTCGATCTCTCTCCCTTCCTCTCCGTAAAAAATCAATAAAATATATTTTTAAAAAAATAAATGCTTAGGGAAGTCACTTCCTTTGTCAAATGGAAATAATAAAATAATACCCGCTGAAAGCACTTCTTACAAAATGGTCTGAACATTAAATATCAAATATGTAAAAGCATCTCAGAAACTCTGAAGTAGCTATCAACAGAGATACGTTACATGTATATTTTTTTCGGATTAAACAAGGAAAAATGACTCATTATGGAAAATACCATGAATAGAATCAATATGTAAAAAGTATAAAGGAGAAAGTAAAACCACCTATGATGCTACTACTCATAGTTAGTCACTGCTATCATTTGTATATCCCTTTCAATCTCTTATCCAAAGCACAAGTATGCAAATATATGTTACATACACGTACGCCCCATCACCATGGTACCCCCAGGATTTCTGAGGATTCTTATCATTGATTTCATCTCAACCCACCCTGGAACTTTATCCTTGGTCTAAGTAAAAAGTTTCAGACACATACTGTTAACATTCCTCAGTCCTTTAGTTTAATGAATAAGCAGTTATCTGCGACACAGTACACTGGAAAAACCATTACACTAGGAATCAGGAGATCTGAGCTCTTTCCCTGCGTCTGCCAATTAAGAGCGCTGTATAATCTGGCAAAGAAGCCTCGGCGTCTCTGTTTTCCCATCTGTGAAATGGGAGTGATAGTCTATGCCTTGGGCGGCAGATGATACCACACAGGGGAAAGTGCTTAGGAATCGCACAAGTCAACCCCTGATGGGAACGACTGTGCCCATCTCCACAGGTGACTATAGCCCCTGTCTGTTAATCCTGATCCGCTGAACAAGTCCTAACAAGGAAAGGCAAAGGCTACCCTGGAAGAGCCTGCTCATTTCTAGGATGCTAACATACATTCCCTTCGCCTCCAGCACTTGTTAATGAGTCATTCCCTTCTAAACCAGAGTTACAGCAAGCTCCAAAGTGGTGGGCTGTTATCCCCAGAGAGGAGGAATACTGGTCCACCTCCCAGTTCCAGAGTCTTATCCTGGGAGTCAGCCACAGTCTCTCTAAGATCATCAAATCCTGTTTCCCCGGCATGACTCTGTGACGCCTGCAGCTGGGCTTGTGAAACATGAACGTTCTCCGGCCTCCAGCCCAGAGCCAGACGTTGGTGATGGGGCTCGAGGACCTGCATGATTAACTGCTCCCTGCACGAGGTTCTGAGGATATCTGCTCCCTGTCTAAAACCTGATCCAGTCCAAACTCGCATGTTACAGATAGAAAAACTGAGGCCCAACTTACAATGCCATGAGTGGCTGAGTCAGGGCCCCAGGGCCAGAATTCCAACTTATTTCTCAATCTTTCTCTGCTTCTTTCTTTCTTCCTTTTCTCCCTTTCCTCCTTCCTTCTTCTATTTTTCTCTTTATTTCAAAAACATAGATTCCCCTCACCCCAACCACATACAGTTCCCCAGGCAGTTCTGCTCCATGTGGTAACAATTCAGATCTCCTGTTTGCATTTAAATAACATTATATATTTTTTCTTTTAAAGCCATAATTCTTTTAAAAATCAGTAACAAGAAAAGATGGTTTGGAACATAGCAGGGTGTCGCCATAACATCCATCTGCCAGTGGAAGCTAAGGCCTGGGAAGAGGACAACAGGGAGGGTGGAGGTGAATGGAAAGCAGTGTTACTAATTTATTCATCAGACTGTCAGCAAGCAGCCAGCAGGTGGCTGGTGCTGGGAATTCCACAGCAGCTACAGCAGGATCCCTCTGCCTTGGCTCAGTCAGCTCACATCACCGCATCTCTCTGACTAAAAAATGAAACCCGTGAGGGAAGGAGCAACGGCTTGGGCAGAAGGAGGCGCGGGCAGCAGCCAGTGATGAGAACACAGCCCCGGCCCGGCTTCGTCCTCCCCCGTGGCCAGTCCCCCTGGCTTTCTTCTTCTTGGAGGGGAAAGAATCTATGGCCCAAGGGTCAGATACAGTGCTTTCATTCCCAAGCTTACCACATATTTGGTTCAAGACCAGATTCGGGCTGGGGGCTGGGGAGGAAGGATGCTCCCCAAGCACCAGTGCCCCTTGTGCTGGGGGCAGACACCCGAGAGGCAATGAACTGCGTTCCCTGACAGACCACAGACTTAGCTGACCATTAAGAGCCAATAAACATCATCTCCCTGGACTTTAATAGGTCCCCACCTATTTTGAATGGGTCCCCACTTAAGCAGTCCTTGAGAAACTTGGGAAATATGGCTGAGTATGAACGTTTTCATAAGCAGGATGTTGGAGACATCAGTGGTACCATTCAGCTCCTCCCCCCAAATCAGTTTTGGTATGCACTGGCTTTGCCCTAGGTGATTTCCAACCATTCTTGTCTTCTTCCTCATCTGTCTCCTAATCGCAGTGACCCTTTAAAATCATATAAAAGCCTCCAGAGGGACGTGTGCAGCTTTGAGCAGGATTGTCAATGGGGGCTTACATAAAACCTGGGGTCAGGGGAGACATAGAATGATTTCTGCAAAGGCCACTCTATGTTCCAACCTAAATGTTGTAAACATACCAGGAAAACCATTCTTAAATACATGCCAACTGGTTATCTGAAAAAACAAAACTGCCTTATGAAAATAAACTCTGTCTTCCACAGGCAGTCCACTGTGCCCCTCAAGAGCGGTCCAGGCAGAGGGAGAAGCACTGTGGAGGCGGATGGAGGAGCAGAAACTGCCCGGAGGGCTCAGAGCGAGAAAAGTCCTGTGGCTGCAGCTCAGGAACGTGAGGCCTCTGAGGCTGAGGACACTGCTCAGGGGTTCCGTCTCCAGCCTCAGACAGTCACCTCGGAAACCCGCCACTCCCCACCTGCAGGAGACAGAAGACAGAAATGAGAGAACCATAGCTGTTGACATTTACTGTGTACTTCCCCTAAGAGATTTCCTTACATTCACTCTCTTACTGCTTTTCCACATTGATTCCACAAGGAAGGCATTTTTCCCTGTTTTGCAGATGAGCTAGCTAAGGTGGGATTTAAACTCACCCCACCACACACACACACACACACCCAGGGATATAAAGTACAGCATAGGGATTATAGGCAATAATCCCATATATAATAAAGAGGTAATATGCAAATTGACCATCATGACCTAGCATAAAATGGCTGCCCCCATGTGGTCACAAGACGGCTTGCAGGGGACGGCAGTTAGGGGTGACCAGGCCAGCAGGGAAGGATAGTTGGGGGCGACCAGGCCAGCAGGGAAGGATAGTTGGGGGTGACCAGGCCTACAGGGGAGGGTAGTTGGGGGTGACCTGGCAGCTGGGGAAGATAGTTGGGGGTGACCAGGCTTGCAGGGGAGGGCAGTTGGAGGCGATCAGGCCAGCAGGGGGAGGTAGTTGGGGGTGACCTGGCAGCTAGGGAGGGTAGTTGGGGGTGACCGGGCTTGTAGGGGAGGGCAGTTGGAGGCAATTAGGCCAGCAGGGGAGCAATTAGAGGGAGATCAGGCTGGTGGGCACAAGCAGTTAGGAGCAATCAGGCAGGCAGGCCAGCAGTCCCAGATTGTGAGAGGTATGTCCAACAGGAACAGCCAGGCCTAAATTGGCAGTCAGACATCCCCTGAAGATCCCCGATTGGAGAGGGTGCAAGCTGGGCTGAGGGACCTCCCCTCTCCCCACCCAGTGCACGATTTTCATGCATCAGGCCTCTAGTTCTCTAATAATTAACTATGTATGGTGTTAGGTGTGGGTGCTAGTCTTATTGGTGGGAGCACCTTGTAAGTTTTATATATATGTCTAACCACTAGGCTGAACACCTGAAACTAATAGTAAATGTCAACTACAATTACAAATTATTTTTAAAATAAATAAACAAACTCAGATTTGCCCAAACTCCAAAGCCTATACCTTTAAAAAACACACACATCATAGAGAGAAGATGAACATAAGTATCTGTGCCTGTGAAGACAAGAGCATGGCTCATGGTTTCCCATGTTTATTCATCTATCTTTGTCTTTGAAAATCATTTATTTTTTAAAAACATACAAGCGCCCTAGCTGGTATTGGCCCAGGGACTGAAGGATTCTGGGATCAATTTCAGTCAAGGGCACATACCCCAGTAGGGGGGGTGGGTCCCTGGACCTATTAGGGGTGTGTGCTGCAACCAATGTCTCTCTCTCACATTGATATTTCTCTCTCTGTGTCTCTCCCCCTCCTTTCCACTCCCTCTAAAAATCAATGGGAAAATATCCTCAGGTGAAGATTAACAACAACAAAAAGTAAAAAACATACAAGCCATACATATTTAATACATTCTTATAAAAGACAAACAATTCAGAGTGAATGGAATGAAAAGTAAGACTTTTCCTTGACATTCCCTATATTCAAAAATATAGATGTAACAAAAGCATATTAGGGAAAAAATTTAAAGAGAAAATAAACAATTATCCCTCCACCTCAATGACCCAGCTGGGAGTAAGTTAGAATATTACTTTTCAGTCTGGTTTTGTCTGCACTTGGGGTGTTGCTTGTGGGATATACACTGGGTGTAGTTTGCAGCCTGCTTTCCTCTAATAAAGTCAGGGCCATTTTCTGTGTCATCTGCCTGGTCTTCTTATCTATCGGAGTTAATGGCTGGGTGACAGTTGAGTCAGAGCCATAGTTTGCTTCACCATCCCCTGACTGCTGAGCATGTAGATTGTTTCTAATTATTTGCTGCGATTAAGATCTCCATGCATTTTTTTCCTTTCTATGGTTTGGATTATTTCCCTAGCATTCCCAGAAGTTGAATTACTGGGTCAAAGGGTGTGAACATTCATAAGGCTCTTGATCCATAGTGCCAAATTGTTTTCCAAAAGGACTGAACCAGTTTTCTCCATTTGGAAGTTTGCTACTTTCTCTGTGTGAGTAGTTCTGGGGAAAGACTTTGTTTAAGGCTTCTTGCTCCGTTTCAGTGAAATCATTACATTATACTTTGATTTTGCTGTTCCCTACAGCCCCTTTCAAAGCCTGTTGACAGTGTTTGGCCATTTGATTACTGGGTGGAAGATTTATACTGGTCTCCCTGTCTCCAGGCTCTTCCTGCCTTCAATCTGTTTTGCACACTTCAGCCAGATTAATTCTTTTGCAAATATCACTTGCCTTCTGCCACTGCCTTGCTCTGTAACTTGAATTGACTTTTTATTTCCTCCAGGATCAAGTCCAAACTCTTCTCCTGGGCCTTGAAGACCCTCCATAATCAGGTCCTACCCACCCCACCCCCCTTCCCAATTCCTGCCACCCTCAGCAGGAACCTCAGTCACTTTCCTTCTAGTCCCCAAATTACTCTCCTTGTGCTTTCCCCTTTTGATAATGTTTTCTCCCACCTGGAATACTCCCACCTTTTTTCTATCTAAAGTCCAAATCCTCCACTTTCAGGGTGGCTCAGTCCCACCCACTCAGAAGAAAATTCTGAAAGAAGAGCCATGGAGGGAATGTAGTAGGAATGCCATGCATGCCAGCAGGGGCCAGGGGAGGCAAGGCACCCCCACATTAAATGTGCCAGTGGGTTGGCAGCAGATATTAGAACCAAGGCAAAATTCTTTGTACGTGTAGGCTGTTTCTAATGGCCTAAAGAGGGGATCTGTGAGAGAGCAGGATTGTGAGCTAGGGCTAATAAAATAGTGATGACAATAATAATTATAGTATATTAGTTAGGATTAGCTTCACTTTGAGAAACTAAAACCTGAAAAATAATGGTTTAATATGAGAACAATTAATTTATAGTTTAGGAAAAGAAATCTTTAGGGAAAAAAAAAAAGATATCTTCAGGAAGTCCAGACCTAGAAATGGCAGCTCCTGCTTATCAGGGACCCAAGATCTTTAACGTTTCTCTCTGCAACGCTATCACCAGGATGTGACCCCCACATGCTCCAAAAAAGCAGCTGGGGCATCAGCCAGCACATTTAGAGTCCAGATCAATAACAGGCAGAAGGATGAAGAAGAGTATCTCCTCTATTTTTTTTTAAAGAATAGATTTTTAGAGAGAGAGAAAAGGAGAGAAAGAGAGAGGAAGAGGGAAGGGGAGGGAGATGGATGAGAGCAAAACATGGATCGGCTGCCTCCTGCACATCCTTGCCCAGGATGGACCCTGAAATCTGGGCATGTGCCCTGACCAGGAATCCAACAGGCAACCTTTAAGTGCACGGGACGATGCCCAACCAACTGAGCCACACTGGCCAGGGCAAGAGTGTTTCCTCTATTTAGGAAGACTTCCTGGAAGTCCCAGGCAACGCTTGTGCTCAGGATTCATTGGCTTAGTCTCAGGGTTGCAAGGAAGTCTGTAGCCTCAGATAAAAATCAGGGTTATGTCACTAAAGAAAGAGGGGAACAGATTTCCAGGCACAAAGCTAGCAGTCTGTGCCACTATTGTTGAGGTCCTGTGGTAATCAGTTTACATATATTATCTCTTTTAATGTTTATACCAATTCAACAAGCAAATACATCCTAGAAAGGAGAGTAAAACCTGGTCTGTGTCCGAGTCCAGAGCCTCAGCTCTTTTAAAAATTTTTTATTTTTAGGCTTCATGGAGACTTAATGATATAAAAAAAATCACAAAATAATTGTAAAATATATTTTTCCCCTTGATCAAATACACACACACACACACACACACACAGTCTTTTAGAAATTGCATCTCATCATATGGAACTTATTGGAGTCTCTCCTTTAGAATGTATTTACTTATATATTTTTGGTATATGGTAAGTCTTATTTGTGAAGAATATGTAAGACTTTATAGGTTGTAAAATACAGGCAGTTCTCTACCGAAGCCGGTTTGGCTCAGGAATAGAGCATCAGCCTACGGACTGAAAGGTCTCAGGTTCAATTCCAGTCAAGGGTATATACCTTGGTTGCAGGCACATCCCCAGTGTGGGGCGTGCAGGAGGCAGCTGATTGATGTCTCTCTCTCATCGATGTTTCTAACTCTCTATCCCTCTCCCTTCCTCTCTGTAAAAAAATCAATAAAATATATTTAAAAAAATACAGGCAGTTCTCAATAAATAATATTAAAATTGTGTTTGAAAGGGAAAAATAATTTTTTTGAGAACATTCAATATAGACTGTTTTCACAAATGAGAGGTTTACTGAAATAATTGTGAATGTGAGAGAGGGGAAAAAAAATGAAATTCTTCCTCCTTCAATTTTTATTGTGTTTCGGATTGTTACTCCACACAGAGAGGCTGGGCAGGTTTGCTGGTGTTAATTTTGTGACCAATTTGTAACTATGAGGTTAGGAAGCACCAACTCTTGGTGGAGTTGGTTGGAGAGTCAGGGTGAGGGTGAGACAGGATGGGGGTGTCGGTGAGTGAAGAGCATATTCGATTACAAAAAAGAGCTGTTTGGAAAAAGAATTTCAGACAGTTAGAGACTGCAGACAGAGAAGGAAGAGAGGGACTCCGTTAAAAAAGTACAGTGGGCATGGAATGGGGGTGATGGGAAAGCCCACTGGAATTACAGTATTCATAGATAAGGCACTCTCAGATTTGCCTTACTGGCTACCTTTTGCTCCTCCCAAACTCCCAAGGTGAATTATCCCCAAGCACTGCAGCTAAAGAATGATCTGGCCCAGTAACTGCCAACATCTCGTCGTGTGCCCTGCCTTCTGCGGCTGTGTGTACCTGACTTGTCTGCTGCAGTAAAGCAGTTTTGCATTCTGGAGGAGTGACTAAGGCTGGGTGTTGCTGAGAACAGAGCTAGAGAAAACGACAAGGAAAGGCTAGTTCCTGGAATGTAAACAGCTTGAGGGCAAGGAATAAGTTTCATTCTGTGTTAACTACAGTGGTTGGTTCATGGTTCCCGCATGCTTACCCACTGAAGTTTTTATTGAATGAATGAATGAATGAGTGAATGAATGGGGCCACAAGCTAAGAAGGATCCATAAGCACCTTCCTTTAAGGTGCTGGACTTTAGGATGACCCATTGGGAATGTTAGGAAACATTCTATGGGAAGCAAAAGCTGCCTATTTCATCACATGGCCAACTGCAGGTTGAAGCCAGTGTCTGGCTATGACAATGTGGTCTCTGGTGTGAGGTTCAGAGCCTTAAATGGCAGAGATTGAGAAATCACTGAGATTGGAGAAGGGAAGGACTTTTTTTTTCTCTGTTTTTTTTGCCTTCTTCCATACAATTTTTTGACCCCTTACTAAGTCTCAGGCATGGTCCTAAATGCTATCCATGCATGATCTCATTTAACCTGATGTTTCAGGTTGGGAGACATTAACATCTCTAATCTCCAGATGAAGAAACTAGAACTTGAAGAGGTTAAGTAACCCATTCAAGGTATAATAGCTAAACAGGAAAGCAAGAAGCCAATCCAACTCCCCCTTATCTTCACCACTCCACTCCCTGCCTCCTCTACCTGACAACAATGTCCCCGTGTTCTTACTCACTCAACATAGACACAAGACATATTTTACCTCTCTAACATTGTATTATGAGATTGGGACCCAGTGCATGAAATTCGTGCATGGATGGGGTCCCTAGGCCCAGCCGGCGATCAGGGCTGATCAGGCCAGGCTGATCAGGGCCAGGCCAGAGAGGAGGCAATGGTCGCTGGGCCAGGAATGGAAGCAAGGATGGCAGACACTGATACTGCCCTACCACCATGCTGTTCCTTGCCTTCCCCTCTCTTCCTTCCCTCGCTGCCGTGCCACCACAGCAGCAAGCGGGCGGTGGGCCAGTTTGGGCCTGCTGACCAGGGGGAGGGACAGGACATGGGAGGTTGGCCACTGGCCCCGAGGAGAGAGCCGACCCTTGGCCCTCCTGGGAAAAGGGCTGAGTCTACCACCACCCACCTTCGGTTTCCTGTCCCAGCCCACTAATCGTCAGATCAGGGCCTGCTGGCTGGGGGTAGGGACCACAAGAGATTGGCTGTGGAGCTCACTGACCACCAGAAGGAAGCTCCTGCATTGAGCATCTGCCCCCTGGTGGTCAGGGTATGTCATAGCGACCAGTTATTCAGGTCCTTCTGGTTGCTTAGGCTTTTACATAGAGATATTTTCAGATGAACATAAGTTTTCACCAAAACAGTAAAAACTATCTCCACATTATCTATCCTTCATCTACATGCCCCAAGTGTTGGCCTTTTACTGCAAAGGAGTTAATACTGGTTAGATTTCCTGACTATATTTTTATAGTCTCTTGGACTTAAATTTTCATTTGTATTTTGGGAACCATAGACCCCTACTGAGGGCAAGGGGAAGAAGTGATGTGGCAGCTGGCGGATGGGCCCAGGCTCCACTGACCATGTGGGAGCCCTGAGTCCCTGGAACAGATGTGCTGACTCCCAGCATTCCTGCGGAGGACAAGAGGGTCATCCAGTGACTGTCCTAATGAGGAGGCTTTCTGAGGAATTCATTAGCTACAAAAGATGTCTAAACAAGAGAAACACTCCCAATGACAGCTCCTCAGAATAACTCCACTTCCTCCTCCCTGGAGCTGTCAGTTCACAACAGAAAGACTTTGTGAACCTATGATGCTTAGGGACTGAGTTGAGTATGGGGGCAAATGGTAAGATTGTCAATGATGCTGCCTCTTCCAACAGAAAAACCAAGATGGTTGACTAGAGAAGATAAGGAAGGCACGGTAGGAATTTCCCCACTAGTCGTCAGATCAGGAACCTCAGTTGGGGAAAAACTCACAATTATTTTGGAAACAAAATTAGGAGGCTGGGAGGTGGGTGGAAAGAGGCAGGACAAGATGGGACAAGTTCTTACGTAAAAACAAGGCATCCCAGCTCTGTTTCCTGCCTAATGCTGGTGGTCTCTGGAAGTGGGGCAGCTCAGGGGGAAGGGATCCCTGGTAGGAGTGGCCAGGGAAGCAGAGGGCCAGGACGCTGAAGTGCTCAGAGTGGAGCCTGCCCACAACACAGGTGGAACCTCAGTTCAGCCTCCATGCAAATAAATCTATAGACTGTCAAAAGAAGAGGGGATTTGTCTAATGCTTCTGGGACACTAGTTCCATCCAGAGGAGAGGAGAGCCTTGGAGAAGGAAGAGTCTCTCTCCACTCCCTCCCCCTGTCTCTGAAAGGTTCATTGATTACACACCTAAGCCCTCCTGGTCCTTTTAACTTGCATGTTCTCTCTGCCTCTCTCATGACCAGTTTCATCCTGCAGACTTTTACTGACACCTCCCCCCACCACCCCAAATCCCGGTGGGGACCTGCTGAGGCTCTCAAGTTGGACAGATCTGGATTTAAGTCTAACTCTGTTAACACTAACCAACTGGGTGGCCACTTAACCTCTCTGAGCCTCAGCTCTTCGACTGTACTGTAAGGTGGAAGTAACACCCCTTTCAAGAACTGAATGAGATGACTGAAGGAGATTGTGCCCGTGAAGGGCCCAGCACGGCTCCAGACAAGCAATCTCACACCTGCCTGCCTTTGATCTGACAACACTGGTGTTCAACATGCTGCTCTCTCCTGGTCCATGTTTCCCAGGTTTTGGTGGAAACAGACCAAGGAGTCTGAATCTGGGTTTGACTCCTGGTTCTGTCACTTAACAGCCAGCTGGGTGATCTTGGACAAGTCACTGAACCTCTCTGAGCCGCAGCTTCCCCCTGGCAACATGGAAACAGTACGTGCCTTGAATGAGATGATGTAGGGAAGTGCTTTGTAAATGTTGAAGCACTCGATGCGAGTCAGCTGCTGTTTCGCTGCCCTTCTCACCTCCCTCCACAATTCCCCTCCCCCCTCCCTTAATTCTCACCCCCTCCA